>NQII01005810.1:41719-130862 GCA_002778355.1 Clitarchus hookeri
CTCGATTTTGACATACATATCAACGACGAACTGATGAAACAGTCTGCGGCATTTCAATATGTGATTGTCCTCGTTTCGACGAATCATCAAACGGTAGGCATAAAAATTCATCGAGCTGACCTTTTTATTTGTTTCTTGACCTGTTAATGGATTAATCACCTTGATCAAAAAATTATATCCATCCTCTCCTCGGCAAAATATCAGCGGGTATTGTAATGCATCATATGAACGATGGGTTTCATTGACAAGCTGAAGGTTATTGCCATCACGCCGACGAATCACAATATCATGAGACTCCAAATTCTCGCCAACAACCACAATGGCAACTTCATTCAACGTCGGTGCATTGAAGCGCCTTTCATGTTCGCCTGCTGGTCCTTTGTCTGCTTTGATCACTATTTTGTGATCATCCGAAGGCATCATTTCTAGTGCAGTTTTAAACAATTTAACTAATTCATTGTGTTAATTGTTATAGTTGTGCGATGATCTCTCGCTTTACCATACGACTGATGGCACAACGCTGATTGATTTCATCATCAGAATTTCCAAGGAAATAAACTTGAAGAAATTTGAGATCATCATTCACTGGTGGTAACAATGCTCCTGCACGATGGTGAATTTGTCCTTGAATCTGTAAAATGGAAACAAATTCTTTATTGAAACGTTGTGAATTGTTGATTTTTTTTTTTTGTGTATATGATGTGTGTTGTAGTCGAAAATGAATTTACCTTAAAAGTTGGGCTGAAACCTCGTTCCTCAATTATATTCGCTCCAAATGATATATATTGGAAAATACTGTTGTATTTTTGTATATTCTGCAAAAAAATGCTTCGATTGAGGTTCTTGGCCAGAAAGCAATGATGCTAGTGGCTCTGGTGGCAGTATCAATTGTGGTAACTTGACCTTTCCGCTTGCACAACATAATACTGGAGGTTCATGTCGAAACCTCAAAGCATTGCAATGTTGAAAAACAGTGCTCATGGTTCCGAAGTCGACCGATACATCCGTGGCGTAATCGATTGTTGGATCGTATCTGAACGCCAAACGTTCATATCGAATTGTTACGTTTGGCCGTCTGTTTTGTCGACGTTCCAAATTATTGTTTACGTTATCTCCAACTGAGCGAGTCGAACTCGACTGTCTCCATTGTTCCGGAGTCATAATTGATCGCGCTTGAGGAATTCTTATTCTATTTGCCTTCAAACGCTGTGTACGCTCTTCGTCAGTCTCATTGACTCGACGATCATGTATTTCTCTTGCGTTGCGCATACGCCGACCGATATTTCGACGCCTTATTGGTGGCATTTTTCCAAAGACACCAAAATAATCTTTTCAACACACCACCGATAACACAATATTCTTTTTCGTTAAACAAATAAAATATAATGAAATCACTTCGCAAAATATCTCAAATTATTTTTTTGTTCTAAAAACATGTGTCAGCAGAAATTTCAAACTGTGCCTCATTTCAAGTAATGAAATTCTTTAACATTAAGATTTCATATAAAAATACCATCCGAATTTCCGACTTCTCCCGTGGATTTTACAAAAATTTTCTTTCATACAAACCTTGCCCTGACAATTACGAACACAATAAAAAAGAAATCAGCCAAATCGGTCGTGCCGTTCTCAAGTGATGCTCCGTCATACATGTGACAATTGATTTTTATTTATATAGATTGTACCATTTTATTAACCTAATTTCTCATTCTACTTATAGCTAACTACATTACGTGGGATGTTCTTAGACTGGTTCCGCTGGTCACGGGCCTTAATCTTCCCTCACAAGGCTCTCGGGTCTGAGGTACGGTACTACAGTATATACCAGGGGTGCTCAAACTGTGGCCTGCGCTCGCCGGCTTCAGTACATAGAAGTTACCAAATTCTTATTTTTAGGGTGTCTGTTACAAAAATAAAAAAAAATACTTAATATGAATTTATTAAAAGTTAAAGTAACTGATAAAACGAGACGATATTTTTCATTATTTTATCAGTTAGGTGACTTCTGTAGATATTTTTTATGTACTACCTCCGCCCGCTATCACCGTATCAAAATAATAAACAAACTACTTGCAAGATGATACACGACACTCTGAATTTTAAATGTCATCGAGTTACCTACCTTCTTTTAGTTCACAAATATTATTATGTCAAGTGTCGTAAGTGCGGCCCGCGGCGGTCTTAGTTTTTCTTAACATGGCCACCTAAAAAGAAGTCTGAGTGCTGCTGATCTATAACGTTCCACTCGCATATCGCGGTAGCTCTACCTGGAATTTAATTTGTAGCCCGCGCAGGTAGGGTGTGCAGACTAATGTCTTGTTCTTCAGTGCCGTGCGTCTTCGCCCTCTCGGGCAGTCTGCATTAAGGTACGAGACGCGGCCAGTCTGACAAGCTAATTAAGAATTACGTGTCATGCCCATGACTTACTAGGTCACCACCTGCCTTATGGAAAACAATATGGCTAAAAACACCTAAAACTGCTCACTTAAACGACGCCTTCAAATATCGCGCCTATCACGAGACGGTTATTATATGTTAGTTATTTTCATTATAAAAAAAAGTACTTGTTCTTGCCTTTTGTTTTCAATGTTAATGTGTTTTATACTTGTATGTTACTTCTGTGTATCCGTGTTCTGTTTCTGGGCCTTTATATTCACTTGGCACGAACAAGTGCTGGCATCTGTCATCCTTCACATCAAGAGAGTCATTCTGACTTAGGCCGAGATCGGAGGGGGCAGTGCCCTCTGGAGCTCCAAATTTACGAATAGTCAGTTACTTTTCACGGGCATTGAACTCCTCGGCAACTCACGTCGCCTTCAGGCGCGGGAAGCTTGCCTTCCCTTCTTCCGCAGACTACCGCGCCACGGGAGTTTCCAAGCGTACTTTAATCTCTTTGTCAGCAACGCGCCATTTTAGTTTATCTGCGAAGGTTGTAAGTATACCTCTGTGCTAGGCCCACGTTATTGGTATGTATATACGATGTGCCATTGAATCGAAAGTGTGCATTAAGTAAACATGTGTATCATAATTTGGTTTCCGGTCACAACTCGGCTGATTTGAATACTGTGCCCTCTCGCAGTAATCCCCTGGCTTTATGTACTTGTTCATATAATGTTCCACTAAAGTCTACATTTTCCTGGTTGTATGAGGTGGGCCCCTCAACTGCGACGATTTAGAAGTATTGCGAAAGGCATATTACACTCCTCATATGTAGGCACTTTGGATTATATTGTTACCTCCCTCGTTATTCTGGAGGATTTTAAAGAAGTGGATAGGTCAATAACTCACAAATAAATAAATAAAACACTAATATAGCACTATACACTGCCCTCTATGTGCTTCGCAGAAAAATTGAAAAAGCATTATAAATACTCGGAACAACAAAGTATAATCTCATAATCATTAGAGCCATGATGTCAAAGCAAAGTGTTTCAGAGCTAGCTGGGATCTCGGCGAGTAATACTGTTGCCAAGTTAAGTCACTAAGCTTGATAACTTTCAATTACAGGCTAAGACCAGAGGTGACAGAAATGTCACGAAAATGCCACAAATTAATAAAACAAATACGTTCGAGTCTTTCTTTTTTCATTTACCAGAGCAGTCAAAAATAATACAATAACAATAGTAATGTATGCGAAAGTGAGTATTAATTCACATTTATTTGCTAATTGCAACAAAAGTATTTCTATTAGAAGCTTAAAATGAGATTGTTAAATTTCTTTCCTCTGAACTATAACAGCACAAATTTAATGCCACAACTTGAGTTTCTCTCACATTAACCAAACATACTTTATATAATTTAAAAAAGAAATTTTAACTCTTTTGATGTTTGGAAATTCATTGGAATATTAAATCGGACCAGAAAAAAATGAGGACTTATAGTTAGGTTATATAAAATCAAAAACCCCAAAATGCAATCCATGGTAAAGACAATTTACGCAAAAAAAATTATACATAGCAGCCACTAGTCGCCGAGCATTAGGGTTCATGAATATTCATCTGGAATATAAGAAAAAAGGGGGGGTGTGTACTTATGTACGCACGTTAGAAGTTATACTTCTTTAGTGTGACTAAAATAAAATTTTCGCGGATAACCTCAAATACTTGAAAACACTTTCAAAATTTTATCATACAATTTTTGTCACTAACAAATTTTTCATGGCACTATATATATATATTCACAATTAATTACTAATATAAATGAAATGTTTTTCAATTTGCTTATTACATGAACTGATTTTCTGTCGGTTTTAAATATAATCACGTGCTATTTTGTGTACCTTGCGTTTGTATATAGCTAGACGATACGCGCATGCGCGTTGGGTCATACCTCTACCACGTTCACTGTCGAATTTCATTACACTGTGCGCGCGCAACTTCCTTTGCACGCTAAATTTTTACCCTCAACACGCCAAAAGAAGTATAACTTCCAAAAACAATCAATTAATTTAAAGAAAGAAATTAAAAGAAGCCAAGGGGTAAAGCATGTGTAATACGAATTAAGCCCACACACCGAGAAAATATTAAGGTAATACCTCAGCTGCAAAGAAGAAACCCCTTACCAGTAAGGTCTGTTCGACATTGCACGGATGTGTGCGAAAATGGACACAGAACGCACAACTGGAACAAACGGACGAATCGTGATAAATTTTAACTATTCTACATACTGCAACTTACGAAGTCAAAAATATTCAGCTGTTGCAAATAACTGATATAAGTTGAATAATAAAAAAATAATAACAGCCATAACAAATCCATGCACTTGTTGCATTGCATACCACAGTGGTCACGAAAAGAAATGTCAGCAAACCAAATAATCGATTGCTATTGGCTACACGGAATCATGGAAACATAAGAGTTGGGAGTTGCCCAACTTTCTTATGTGTATCCGTACATTATCGGCGTCCGCGTGCGTCTCATTGTAGATTGTACGCAGAGGGTATTATGTGTCGCTTCCATTATCCCTATCCGCATCTGTGGCATTGTATAACAGCTCTAATGCTTGCCCTTCTTCATCCACCACGCCTCTCACAAAATTTTAATCCCTTCTGTATACTAAACAATACAGGCTGAGTATAAAAGAATACCCCAAATTTGAAAGTCTATAAAATCAAAACCAAACAACCTACAACCTTGCTTGACCAATCAAATGAACCGTGGCACCGTGAAGTTTGTTTACCATACATTTATAAATGTTCAATGTGACCACCATGAGCAGCCCTATCGACATTTACGCGATAAACAAACTCGTTCCACGCTCTTGTCAGCATGTCCGGTGTTACGGTTTGTATAGCATTCGTAACGCTCGGTTTGAGGTGGTGAGGGAGAAGCGAGTTCGCATTCGACACGTCAATGTGAAGGGGACGGTCTGATGTTTCCTTTATGTGCCGAGAGATGGCACTGGGAGCGTCTGTCGTCGCACTATGAGCGTGTGTTGTGTGTTAGTCCACATCACGATGGCGACGGAACAACAGAAGGCGTTCTGTGTTATTCAGTTTGCTAAATGTGGATCGGTTACGACTGTTCAATGTGAATTCCGTCACAAATACGGACATCATCCTTCCTATAGGTGGAGTATCGTACGTTGGTTTCGTCAGTTCCGTGACACAGGGTGTCTTTTCAAAGGCATGGACAGTGTTGCGAAAGCGATTTCTGTACAAACCATACAGGTTAAAGCTTGCACAGGCTCTTACCGAAAGGGATAAAGAACTGAGGCGTGATTTCTGCACTTTCGTTCTTGCCCAGAACGAGGTAGACGATGCCTTCATGTCTAAGCTGGTTTTTAGCGATTAATTGACGTTCCATACAAATGCTAAGGTGAACAGGCACAACGTGCGGATATGGGGTCAGGAGCCTCCACTTGAAACCACCGAACACGAGCGCGCTTCCCTCAAAGTGAAAGAGTTTTGCGCTGTATCCAAAGACACTTTTCTCGGCCTTTTTTTTTTTTTTTTTTTTTACAATCCCACTGTTACCGGAAGANAGTGGTTGTTTCCTCAGTTAGCAGAGGCGGCGGGGGACTTCATTCTCCAGCAGGATGGTGCACCACCCCATTGGCACCTAGCTGTTCGCGGATACCTGAACGAGGCGTTGCCGCAACGCTGGATTGGTCGAGGAGCAGCTGGTGACCAGGCTCATCATCACTGGCTCCCATGAAGCCCGGATCTTACTGCGTGCAATTTGTTTCTATGGGAGAACATAAAGGATCAAGTGTTTATTCCACCATTGCCGGCTAACATTGACGAGCTCAAAACGAGATTTATGGACGCCATCCAAACCGCAACACCGGACATGCTGACAAGAGTGTAGAATGAGTTTTATTATCGCGTAGATGTAGTTCGGGCCGCTCGTGGTGGTCACATTGAACATTTATGAAGATACGGTAAAGAAACTTCCCAGTTCCATCGTTCATTTGATTGTTTCAGCAAGGTTGTAGGTTGTTTGGTTTTGATATTATAGACCTTCAAAGTTGGGGTATTCTTTTATACTCAAACTGTATATACAGTAGAATCCCAATAATTCGTATTGTCAAGCCTGACTTACAATTTATACTTAATAGCTCTATAAGTTTTTAGCGGGATTACCAATAATCGGGAGCAAAAAAAGAAGAAATACATAATAACGAGATTAATACAAATTTGCATTAATATGTAATGATAAATGCATGGCTACATATTATGTTTACATATTACTGTATATATAAATCAATAATTTCATCAATAAAAACACATAAAAAATTTACNGGCTACATATTATGTTTACATATTACTGTATATATAAATCAATAATTTCATCAATAAAAACACATAAAAAATTTATGTTAAAAAAAATCTGTAATTTATTTTGGTGCAACCCTTGCAGACAGGTATTGTCAATGGCTTTGTCAAGCATGTTCAAAGCAAAAAATACTTCATCGCCAACGTCTGATTTCGCTAAGAAATGGCACACTTTGTTAATGTATTGTTTAGCCACGTAGGTGTAATTGTCGGCACATCATATTCGTCAACACTTCCACCATCAATGTCCTGAGATGGAGCCACAATTTCGTCATCAGTTAGAATCTCCGCTACCGCTAGGCCATCGTCAAAATGGACGAAATCTTCAAATGTTATAGAATTTTCTTCATTTTGAGGAAGACGATTCCAATTCACAGGGCATTCTAAGTCTTGTTCAGTAACTGCTGATGAAAGTTCCACCTTCACGAATCCAGAAGCACGAAAACAGTTTTATATTGTGCTTTCGCTAACACTTTGCCACGCCTTGTGACCAATGCTCATGGCTGAATATAAGGTGATTTTATGATCCTGCCCATCCTCGATGCTGTCAAGGAGTTGCATCACTACTTCCTTGCGGTGAAAGGTTTTGAAAGTTTTAATTATGCCCTGGTCTAGAAGCTGCAGCTTATAAGTGGTGTTGGCAGGCAAAAACACAACATTAACATGACTGAGCGGTGGGGTATTGTTGTGGACCGTACAATTATCNGGTGTTGGCAGGCAAAAACACAACATTAACATGACTGAGCGGTGGGGTATTGTTGTGGACCGTACAATTATCCATAAAAAGCAGAATTTTTCGCTGCCTTTTCTCCATATTAGCATTTACTGATTGTATCCATTCCTTGAATAATTCGCCCGNAAAAGCAGAATTTTTCGCTGCCTTTTCTCCATATTAGCATTTACTGATTGTATCCATTCCTTGAATAATTCGCCCGTCATCCACGCTTTTTGTTTGTACGATAGGTCATCGGAAAAGTTTTCATGTTTTTAAAACATCTTGGTTTTGCTGATTTGCCTATCATGAGCGGTCTTAATTTCTCAGATCCATCCATGTTGGCGGCCAACAATATGGTTACACGTTCTTTACTATTTTTTCCGCCATGACACTTTTCTTCCTTAAAACACATTGATCGGTCGGGGAGACACTTATAAAATAACCCCGTCTCATCGGCATTAAAAATGTTGTTGGGCTCATAAGAATCGATTATTTCTCCCAATTCGTCTTTCCACTCAGAACAAACGTCGGCCGATACACTCGCACTTTCCCCACTAAGCTTCTTAAATTTAATGCTGTGCCTTTTTTTAAACCTATCAAACCAACTATCACTTGCACGAAAGTCTTTAATTCCCATTGTTTTCTGCGAAAATTTTTACTTTTTCTCTTAAAATGTTTCCTCCAACTGGGACATTAGAATTCCGTGCTTGCGCAAACAACTTTTTTAAATTCTCTTCTAGTTGTGGATACTCACCAGTCTTAAAGCGCTTTACTTTGCTGTCCGATGTCTGGGAGGCGATCTTGTCCTTTTTCTTCAGAATTGATGTTATTGTGGAAGGAGGAACGTTATAACGTTTGGACACGTCAATTTGTTTATCACCACCGGCCACGGCGTTAATGATTTCTTTTTTTCTGTAATGGAAAGACACTTATTAGCTCTTTTCGGAAGCATGGCTAAGACAGAAATGACTAACTTTTCACTCGTTCTGCTGCTTCCTACCCTCTCAAACCGTAGACCGGACAGCAAGGCGCCTCTTAGTTCTGAGAATCACAGACACATTGCCTCACAGCCTACTCGGCGTCATAACCTGCCCTTCAAACCCTCCTACGTCCCTCAGTGCCCTTCCGGTCTTTTTTACCCTGCCCGAATTGCATAAATCTAGAGCTGGTTTACAGTCTAGGGTTAAAAACATTACGAGTTAACGAGATTTTTAAGTTGGAAATAAGAATTATAAGACGTTTTAATTGAGCTTGAGCACCAAAATAAATACGTATTATCGACGGGACCGGAATGCATTGTTTTTTTACGAATTAAAGCGATTTTCTCATGGGACCGGCGAATTTGTACGAATTAGCGGGATATACGAATAATCGGGATGCGAAATATCGGGATTTCACTGTACAAAAAAATTATAAAAAAATTTAAATTGTCCATAAACATAACTGCATGATGTCAGCATCTCTCGGCCACTCCCTAAGCCAACTTATTTACCTCATGACAATAAAATATCTAGCGCGGCGCCTGCATNGATTTCACTGTACAAAAAAATTATAAAAAAATTTAAATTGTCCATAAACATAACTGCATGTTGTCAGCATCTCTCGGCCACTCCCTAAGCCAACTTATTTACCTCATGACAATAAAATATCTAGCGCGGCGCCTGCATCTACTCCTACCCACAGCCATCTTCAGATTGCCATCATGCCACAAGCAACAAGCACTTTCCCATTCCACAAACACCCACATCACGTGGACAACTACCGAACTCTCGTTCGCTGTCTTACACTGGTCCGCAGTTATGATCAAAACAAATATAAAGAGACGAAGGAAAATGTCACCCTGCGGCAGCTTAAGTAAAAACAACAAAAGTGAAATGCCACACACACAAGTGAACCCTGAATAAGTCAGTGTATAATTTCCGGCAACTATCTCCTTGAATGAAGTCGTTTTTTATAATATTATGGAACATTCCTGCTGAATGTTTTCCAACACATCGCCCACCTGTATCCAAAACCAGCAGCCTTCCTTTTATAGGCTATTTACTGTAAAGTGAGCACTTCTTGAAGCCCTCTCATTTGGAATAATAGTCAATAAATATATTATTTTTAATCTTAGATATTAACTTTCAAGTCCGGTGAAATATATATACTCTGTTCATTACTTACATGGCAATATTTATTTTAAAATGTTGCGGAAGTATAGAAAATGGCTGATAGGATAAAAGTAACTTGGGCCTCAAAAGTGCTCACTTTACTGTGAACAGCCTAACTGAAAGTAACCTTCTTCCCTAGCCTATGAGAAGAAAAAAGCCTATGAATTGTGATTATTTCCTTTTATTTTTTAAATGTGTAAAATAAGCAGCAAAAAATGTTACCATTACAACATTTCGCAAACTCATATATTACTTGTAAAGTAGACACTACAGGAGGGCCTCACGAGGTCATTCGGCCCACGACTCCGCCACAAGCTCATGCTCTATTGCATCTCACACCTCTGAGACTCTTGACCTAATCCGAAATACCAATAAATATTTCGCATTACCTACTTTACACACTATAAATGCTAGTACTCTCCTTCTGGAGACCTGCCCCGCATCAAATGGCACAGCAGGGGCGACATTTTCCTATCTTACAATTCACTTTTGTTTTTATCATACCTTCCTCATTTCGCTCCTAAAACAATTTTCCTGATGTCTAATTGTCGCCTAATTGTGGGGCTATTTCTTGCCTAAATTCCTAGCTTCATGTCCACCCATTTTCTTGATGTCAGATGGCTACCAACCATGTGGCAATTTCATTCTCGAATCCTAATTCATATATTCAATATCTTTTTTCATTTTTTCTAAAATTCTTTTGTTGCAAATTTATTATTTATAGTGTCTTGTTATGTGTTTCCCATTCATGTATTTTCTCTTAAATCCCTTTTCTTTCTGTATATATTTTCAAAAATCACATTTCTGGCATTTTCCTGCTTTCCTTAATAATGTTTTCTCCAATAGCGATTGTTGCCTGCAAACTTCAATGCTGGAAAGTTCCTATTACTCCCTATTACTCAACAGGACAAGATGGCTCCATCAACCACGTGACATCCCTGCCTCAAATATAATGTTCCATCCCTGCTTGCTGCGAAGTATCGTTGCCATCTTTGACAAATATGCGCAAGAGCTAAAAGTGAATGCGTCACTGACAATCCTCTGCAGAACAACAATAAAATATCCTTATTTACTCCTCAAGGCATGAGGGACTGGTAGCTGCATACAGCATTACTACATAGGTACATGATATGCCACCCCTCCACTTGCTCGGGCAGTTCACTGCTCCTGATCGGTCGCAACGGAGGTTTCTGTGGGCCATGCATGGTCCAAGGACTCTGACAAAGAACAGCTGATCACAATCGTGGCTTTCCTTTGCCTACCATATCGCGAAAAACCAGGTAGGATTAACTGGCATACTGCAAATTTGTTGTTAAATGTCTCTACTTGATGTGCAAACATCCACTACTCTATCAAGATCCACTCACAATGGTGCAGCTACAGATGAACACCTGTCAATATGATAACTCCATGGAAGCCTGTCAACTGTGTGAGAATTCGGAATGTGTAAATCGAAAATTGGGTGTAGGTGCATTGGTGTGCACTACCATAGGCAAAATGGTGGACTTGTGAGACAGCTGCATGAAACCAAATTGGCCCCAGGGTTTCATCAATCCTGTGAACTGTGTATATATGTGCAAGTTCTCTGTACATTCCAACATTAACATGTCCCCAATGCCCTTTCGGAGAAAATATAAAAAAATGTGCTAATGTTCGTTGGTGTAATGGAAATGGCCTGGCTACAGTTGTGTGCTCTCGAACACACTACCTTGCCTACAAGTCACCCCAGCTGCTACAAAGGCGACGAGCTCCATTACTGGTAGTTGTCCCGATTAGAGAGATGTTAACAGCCATCTATGTGTGTGCGCAGACTCAGAACTGACCTGTGTTGACACATGTGGCTGCCGAGCTCACCAGAAGTGTGTCATTACGAGCTAATTGTGCTACCCACAAAGATATTTTTCATTTACCAGCAGTGTGCACCACAAACTTTTTTTGCTGCAACTGCCACACCCACCTAACAGGGTGTGTATGTCCATCATGCCACCTGCAATTCTCCTTGCCTACTCCACCCCTCTCCACGAGTGCCAGTAATATCCAGGGGCAATACAACAACCACTGCCCAGACGCATGTCACACAACAACTACGGTATCTACATCTGCCTGCTTTCAGTCATTCTCAACCTATGAAGTCTTGCCCACGGAAGACCAATCTGCCTTCCTTCGGGACTATACTTATTGGCTACAATGCTGTAAGGTAGGTGAGGACTGGCCCAACTGCATCGGCGACCGACTAGACAGCTATATGAGGCAATGGTAGAAAGGTATTTCACACTACGACATCATGTGCGACGAATTCAGCCATGCATTTGAGTGCAATTTGTCAAGATATCCACACATCTCTGCAAGCATACAGCCACATAATACTGGAGAACTAAAAACCGAGTGGATCATTATCCACTTTTGCAAAGCAGAAAATGAACTTAGTGTAAACACAAAAGCCCAATATACACCAAGGAAATCTTGGAAGCAATAGCTGGGATCAGTGGCGGATTTACCAGCAGGCTGAGTAGGCTGGAGCCTAGGGCGGCAGATTTTAGAAGCGGCAAATTTGGGGCCAAATTTTTTTTTATGTCTTACAGAAATTAAAAAGATTTATATTTATATACCTAAATGTTATTAGGTCCACACAAACAATTCAACATGTAATATGTTTCACCAATTAGATAATTTTTTCTACAATTTGCGTAGTCACGTTTGGTTGCGGCGCGGGAACGAGTGACATGACCGTTCGCTAAGTGTGTCTGGCCGAACTGACTGCACGAGCGCAGGAGCCGAAGCGGGGTCGTGCTGTTGTAGGCACACGCCGCGTGGTGGCACTGAGTTCCAGAGAGATAGATATAGAGCGGCGGCCGGCGATGCAAACGGGGAAGTCCCGTCCCGTATTTACTTCTTGACCAACACACGACATTAAAAAGTTTCACAAAGCACCTAACATACTTAAATTTCATCGCATAATATCACCGGTGCGTAGAAACATATAGAAGGTAAGTAATTATAATATATTACAATAAATCATCCGTAACGAATCAGTAAGACGTAATTTAACTTGATAAATATCTGTATCGGTAGCTATGCAAAGAAATATCGATTTTTTTGTTATATCATACTTAAATAAATTTGAACATGAATACAATCCATTAATTTCAATGTCTGAAGTCTGAACAAAGGATGTACGAGAAATAAATCTCCCAATGTAATCTTTTTTATTTCAGTTCTTTGAATCCAAGAAATTGTTAGAATGAGTGATGGGAGAAAGCGACTTAGTGGAGCTGAGTATAGAAAGAAGGCCAAAATTAAAAAAAAAGAACAAGGACAGATTATCCGTAAAACAATAAAAATTGACAGTTTTTTAAAAGTGGAAGTGGAAGTAGTGTTGAAAGACCAGGAACTTCAACAACATGCACTCACACAAGATAATCTGGAAAAGATGAAACGGATTTGGACTCTGCGGCCCAACAACAACAGTCATCTGTTGAACCATCTACTTTTGAAAAACCGATATTTATGTTTTTGACGTAGAGGCGGTAGAGGAATCATCAATAAGTATAACAATGAAGATGCGTATCAGAATCAGACGTTAGGTAATGACCAAGTGCAAACAACAGTAAATCTAAACAAAGATCCAGCTTTATGGGAAATCAACTATACCTTAAGGGAGATTATCGCAAGGTACGGCTTCGATCAAAACAAGTCTTGTGACTTCTCTAAAAGTGAAAAAATATATGCTGATCAGCGTCGTTTCTTGCCAGTGAGTATCTTCCAAAGAAAAATGAAAAATAATGAAGTGAATGACCGAAATTGGCTGGTTTATTCTGAAAGTAAAAGATCTGTATATTGCGGGCCCTGTTTGGCATTCGGTCCATTGGAGAATAAGACTCAGTTTGAGAACGAAGGATTTAATGACTGGAAAAATGCAGAACACCGAGTAGCTCAGCATGAAAACTCTGCGCGTCATAAATCTAGTATCCTTAGTTTGAAAGTTAGAAGTGAGGTTGATGGCCGACTCGATAATTTACTGCATGTCCAGACTGATGAAGAAATTACTTATTGGAGAAACGTTCTGAAGAGNTCAGCGTCGTTTCTTGCCAGTGAGTATCTTCCAAAGAAAAATGAAAAATAATGATGTGAATGACCGAAATTGGCTTGTTTATTCTGAAAGAAAAAGATCTGTATATTGCGGGCCCTGTTTGGCACTCGGTGCATTGGAGAATAAGACTCAGTTTGAGAACGAAGGATTTAATGACTGGAAAAATGCAGAACACCGAGTAGCTCAGCATGAAAACTCTGCGCGTCATAAATCTAGTATCCTTAGTTTGAAAGTTAGAAGTGAGATTGATGGCCGACTCGATAATTTACTGCATGTCCAGATTGATGAAGAAATTACTTATTGGAGAAACGTTCTGAAGAGGGTTGTTGCCGTAGTGAAGCGACTGTGTTCAAGAGGCCTCGCTTTCAGAGGAAAAAAGGAAAAGTTCTGTGATCCGTATAACGGAAATTATTGTATGATTTTGGAACTGTTAGCTAGATCCGTCCTTTTTTAGTCAGTCATATAGAACGATTTGGGAATCAAGGATCTGGAAGTACCAGTTACTTATCAAAGACAGTTTGCAAGAGTTTATTCTCTTGATTGGTCATAAAGTCTTAAAACACGTTGGAGACGAGATAAGAAGGGCGAAATATTCTTCCTTAATCGTCGATTCAACACCAGATATAGCACATGTGGACCTACTCACCCTCGTCATTAGATACGTTTTGGAAACAGGCGAACCGTATGAAATATTTCTCAAGTTTTTACTCTCAGTGGGACATAAACCTGAAGAAATGTTTTCTGCCATTATTTCGGGACTCAAAGCACAAGGAATAAATATTGAAAACTGTCGTGGACAACCATATGATAATGCCGCGAACATGTCTGGCGTGTACAGTGGCTTACAGGCTCAAATTCAAAGCCAAGCACCTTTTGCTTTTTCGTTCCTTGCTCTGCCCACTCTTTAAATTTACTGGCAACTGCGGCTGCTGAATCTTGCACAGAAGCTTGTCGCTTCTTCATGTTGCTTCAAGAAATCTACGTTTTTTTTTTTTTGTAAGTTCGACACAGCGCTGGCAAAATAAATGACTGAATCGGGAAAGGGAAAAAGGCTAAATAGAATACATCTGACACGTTGGTCAGCTAGAGAGGACCAATGTAGAAGTTTGAGAGATTTTTGGCACGAAGTCCTNTAAATGACTGAATCGGGAAAGGGAAAACGCTAAATAGAATACATCTGACACGTTGGTCAGCTAGAGAGGACCAATGTAGAAGTTTGAGAGATTTTTGGCACGAAGTCCTTAAAACTTTGGAATCAATCAAGGATGTACCGAAAAGCCTGTAACGCGAAACGAAGCGACAGGAATGCTTTTGAATTTAGAAAAACTGGAAACGGCGGTAATGGTTGTTGTGTGGAATGTTTTTTTTTTTGGAAAGAATAAACAAAGTGAATGGACAAATTCAGGCTTCTACCTTAGATTTGATCACTGTTGCCGATCTTTACAAATCTCTTTGCAAGTTTTTCGTAGCTAAAGGAGAAAATTTTAAGTATTTCGAACAAAAGGCGATGGAATTAAGCGTGNGGAAAGAATAAACAAAGTGAATGGACAAATTCAGGCTTCTACCTTAGATTTGATCACTGTTGCCGATCTTTACGAATCTCTTTGCAAGTTTTTCGTAGCTAAAGGAGAAAATTTTAAGTATTTCGAACAAAAGGCGATGGAATTAAGCGTGTCGAAGCAGTATACAAAGACATGGAAAAAAGACAACCGAAAAGGAAAAAAAAATTATGATGAAACACCCGATGAAGAAATGAGAATGACTGCGAGTGATACTTTCAGGGTTAACACATTTCTCGTCCTCATTTATAGACTCTTACCCGAATTAAAAAAACTGCAGGAGGCCTAGTTTTCATTTCTGACCAAAATGAGTAAATTGTCATCATCAACCCTTACGGAAAAAGCCCTTTTCTTGGAAGAAATGTATCCTAATGATTTAGAGACTGACTTAGTTCAAGAATGCATACATTTTCAATGCCACCTTTCTTCTGAAAGAATTTTGGTAAAACCAGATTCTGAATCATTGAAAATTCTATCTTTGTTCCTGCTAAAACAGAATTTGCAAAACGTTTATCCAAACTTGGATATAGCAGTTCGCATGGCTCTATGTACACCAGCGACAAATTGTTCGGGTGAGAGAAGCTTTTCTTGCTTAAAACGGGTGAAAAATTATCTAAGATCTACCTAAAGCCAAGAAAAGCTAAACGCCTTAGCTCTTTTGTGCATAGAGTCAGAACTAATGAACAAGATTTCATACGACGATATAATTGATGATTCTGCCAATAGAAAATCGCGCAAAACGGTATTGTAAAACTTTCATAACTTAGTTAATTGAATTTCATCGACATCATCAGCCGGATTGTTACCAGATAATTGAATATATTGTTTTTAAACTGTAAGTAAGCGCAATAAAAATTATTTAATTACGTTTACCGAATGTACATTATTGTGTAAGTAGTATTGAGGCATACCTTACCCCGCCTTATTAGTAGTACATGATTGAGCTTTTATTAGCTCAGAAATATGCCCAAAAACTATTACTTGTGCAATCTTAACTAAATCGTTGGGTTTTAAAAAATAATCTAGAAACTGACACATTGATCCTCTAGTTCACAATCATACTAATTACGGGGAAAGGTGGTGTAATTAGGACGATAGTGCAAAAATCATAAAGATACAATTTCATTGACAAAAAATTTTAATTAATATGATTGTGAACTAGGGTATTCAATTGTAGAGGTCGGTAGGGGCGGCAAAATTTGAATAGCCTACTGGCGGCAAATAAGTAAATCCACCACTGACCTGTTCACTTGTCTGTGTGTGAAGTGCGAATCTCTTGTGTGCACCCCAAAATTTTCCCTCACATGTGCTATAAAAATCGGGGCCTAGAAATTATGTAGTAATATTAAACCCACATATTACGGAGTTTCTATTTAATTACCGACACCCCTTTTGCCCATTTCGACCTACGGAGTGAGATAAAGTTTATTGTACCAAATTTAATGTAATATTTTGTTTAATTTATTGTTTTGTATTCTTCTGTAAAAAAAATTTACATGCTTTATTACTAACGTCATGAGAGAATTGGAGACAGATAGTCAAAATTAATATCTGTAATTTCTTTTAGAGTGCCTAATGCCAACTCACATATTTTAAAATTCTTATATGTATTGTGTAATTCTTTTTTAAAATTCCTTTTGTTATTTGTATGTGATTTTAGTACTTTTCATATTATTATTTCCCCTATGTAATCTTTTTTTGGCTTCTTTGAAAAATTTGGCGCCAGTTTTCACGAGNCTTGGAGACAGATAGTCAAAATTAATATCTGTAATTTCTTTTAGAGTGCCTAATGCCAACTCACATATTTTAAAATTCTTATATGTATTGTGTAATTCTTTTTTAAAATTCCTTTTGTTATTTGTATGTGATTTTGGTACTTTTCATATTATTATTTCCCCTATGTAATCTTTTTTTGGCTTCTTTGAAAAATTTGGCGCCAGTTTTCACGAGTCATGAGCAGTCAGCTGCCATAGGTTGAATATGGGCATGTAAGGGACTCATTATGCCACAGGCTCCTCCCAAGCAATGCAACTTTTATATACCGATCGTGTAACTTGCCAACACAAGCACAAGGTGCAACACTTATATTTCTCAAATGCTTTATGTTCCAAAATGTATTAAATTAAAATCACTTCCCTTCGGCCAACCTATCCAAACTTGGAATGTTCCTGGCATTTTACTGATTTTCCAAACATTTTTTTTTTCATTTCCAAACGAGTAGGACTCTGCATCAACTCTGAAACATTCTACATCGTTGTGACAACAATGGAACTACATGGTGCCGGCTGTCCTGTAACGTTACTGTCTCGCCAACTTTCCTGCCATACTATCACCTTGTGTATTGGTCACCCCTCACCTACNGAATGTTCCTGGCATTTTACTGATTTTCCAAACATTTTTTTTTTCATTTCCAAACGAGTAGGACTCTGCATCAACTCTGAAACATTCTACATCGTTGTGACAACAATGGAACTACATGGTGCTGGCTGTCCTGTAACGTTACTGTCTCGCCAACTTTCCTGCCATACTATCACCTTGTGTATTGGTCACCCCTCACCTACCCTCCAGAGAGATGTGAGCCAGAAGTGGCTTCCTTGTCTGCAAGCANACCCTCCAGAGAGATGTGAGCCAGAAGTGGCTTCCTTGTCTGCAAGCATGGTGTGTGTCACTGCTCCATCCACTGGGCAGTTCACCTCACCCAAACTATGCAGGGGAGGCTGCTGCATGCCAAAGCAGTCTGTTGACCTCGGCTAAGACCAGCTACCAGCAAGAGACCAGATGATCTGCTCCAAAGTTGCTTACTACCATTCCCTGGGGAGTTTTTGCATGTACCGAGGTATCACACCACAAGTCCCAAGAGTGCATCATCAGCACTGAGTAGTACAATTTCTTCCCTTTACCAATTGCCTACCAGATGACCTGCAACCTGGCCACAATATATATACATGTGTGCACATCACCTGTCGGCCACAGCTAAAAACTTCTGTGCTGGGCTAGCTCCCAAGAAGAGTAGCCCACATAGAGTGGTGTGCTGCCTCGGCAAGAAAAGCTACCTTGTGTGTATAGGCAGGAGGTTATACATCCCTGGCCATCATGATGACCTGCATTGCACAGATACCACTGCAGGCACTTGACATATCCGTTGCTCGGCCTGCGGACTGTATCAACACGCCACCACCACAGTACAACAACTCAGATGCCTCCACATCTGAGTCAACCGATGGTAACACTGTGCTGTGTATTCTCGTAATGGCGGTGCCTGGCACCCTGACTCCCTTGGGGGATGTGGATGACAGGCCACCTGGTGGTGGTTCCTAACCCCCACTGCTGCCAACTATTACACTGTTGGCCCTGCTCCACTGAATATCTTCGTCGCTATGTCCAAGGTATGCAGCCAGGGCCACCTTCCAGGAGTCCAGAACTATGGGTGGCGACCCTGCCCAGCGATGCCCACCATCCATCTCTGCCAGTGAGGTCCTAGCAGACTACATGGTGGGAATGTCCACACGACATGATGGGGGTGTCTAGCCACCCACTCAGAATCTCTTGAGACCCCATCGCAAACCTCACTCCAATTCCAGCAATGGCAGTGACAAAATGGAGACAGAGGATGACTTTTCACTACCCCACCATTCCAAGCAGCGCAACCACCTACCATGTGTGCATTGTATGATTTGCAAGGGCACCCTGCCTCCCACCACAGCCACCTCAGCCCTACACCATCTGGGTGCATGCTTCACCTCATCACCTCCACACCTCACCTGGGACACCTACAACCTGCAGCCCTGGTGAGGGCTGCGACCACCACCATCCTGCTGCTACTAGCTGCACATCAAAAGAGCATCGGTATATGGCAGACGAACAGCCTTCATAAGTAAGAGGGGTGGTATGATGCATGCCGCAGACTTTGTGTCTGTTCATCCTGCTGCCGCTATACAGATATGATATGCCACCTACTGGGGATCGCCATGCCTGAACTCGCAGTTGGCTGCCATAAATAAAGACCAGCATGGAAAATGTGGGAGTGCACCCCACTGACCAGCCATTTCCCAACCAACAAACCACGAGGAAAAGTAACACCACGATGGGGGTTCAGCTGTTCCTGCAGGTTGGTGACCTTTCATGTGCCATCATTATTCCACATCTGTGACCTGTGCATGTTTCTGTGTGAAGTGCGAATGTATAGTATGCACCCCAGAATTTCAACTCGCGTATGCTATAAGAGGTATTAATATTAAACAAGCATTTTACACAGTTTTTATTTAGCTACCTAGATCCCTTTTGCCTAATCGGACCCATCCAGTGACATGAAGTTCCTTATACCAAATTGAATATCATATTTTTCTTAGTTTTATGTTTTGTATTTTTCTGTAATAAATAAATGTACTTTTTCACTCATGTTACGAAAGACTTGGAGAGAAAAAATTAAGATTAATATTCGTGACTCCTTTTGCATTCATAATGCTGCCTCATATATTTTGTCATTGTTAAATATATTGAGTAATTTTTTTTCAAAGTGTATTCTGTTGTTTGTATTTGAACTTATAATTATTTTCATATTATTATTTTCTTTATGAAATATGTCATTGGCTTATTTTAAAAATTTTGGCGTCAGTTCGCTCGAGCTACCAGTGGGCAGCTGCCTTGATGAATAGTTTTAATACGGGCATGCTGCATGCTGCTCCCAGGTAATGCAGCTTTTGTGTACTGAACATTTTTCAGCTTATTATATTGCCTAGGCAAAGCACCATCCCCCCCCTGCCATTCGCAGATTCTTAAACCCAGGGGCTGAAGTCGTACTTAATTATTTTGTGAAATCAGTGCTCATTTTTCTGTGCACACTGAAAACCTGCCATAACTGTTGTACTGTGTAAGTGATTAATAAGAGAGTTAGTGTGTGGAAATTAAATATGTGAACTGAGCAGCATGCTTTTTTCATACATCAGACCACTTCACAGCCTCATAGGGTGCTGCACCCACTTTGCAGTGTTTCCCGCTTTTTTAACAAGTATTGTGACATATTTTCTCCTTTCGTTTGTCTACGAAATCACCGTATTTTCTGGGTGCGAGGTGGCCATCAACAGCCTCATTTACTGGCATCGCGAGGGGGCCTACACCATTGACAGGAAGCATAGCTGGACTGAACATAAAACAATTGCCATCTACAGTCATTTGGAACTTAAGGGGGCAGCCATATGGGTGAACGTCCTAATTACCAACACCATTCCATGCTCTACAGCTAACCTGCGCCCCTCAAGAAGCTACCAGCAATGACCTATATGCGCTCTTCTCTTGCAGCATCAATTGCCATCAGCATTAAGAGGCTGTATCATCCGTTATACAGAATTTATTCGTGTTAGTGTCATAACAGAAGTGTCATTACTGAAAATGTTTCATTACAGAAGCATTACATGTCCTGTTTCTGTGCAAATTTTGTACCTGACTGTTAATAGGTGTTCCCTGGTTGTCTTTAAAAAGTGAAAATGTATTAACACATAACATTTTGTATTAAGTTATTTGTTGCATGGATATGAATTATTAGTTTATATATTATGTATGTAATGGTGGGTAAAGTAATTAGATAAGCTTCTATTGTCGCACTTTTCAATAAAACCTTGTAAATTTTATTCAGGAAGAAAACAAAATAAAAAATCCAATATGGTGGGTGACACGGGCTGTTAAGCAGTATAACTTAGTAAGATTTTCATCACCTTGGCTCATATCTAAGTATACGCAAAGAAAATGCTACTGTATAAGTTTCACAGTACAAAAAAACTGAGACTATAAAACTCAATTCCCACGTCTTAGCTGACTGCCCACTTTGATCCGACCATGTTGGCGACACAATAATAATCCCGTGGTTTCGATCCCAACCAACCGGCATGTGTGCACCAACGAAACACTGTGTCATCAGGCCCTAGCACTAATGAAGGCATTCCCAGGCCGTGGTGGGAAGCAAGACAAGGTGAGCTCTCACGCAGGCAGGCCGCTCCCCGACCCACCCTCTAATGTCATGTGGACTTCCGAATCCTCTTTTCTTCAGAGGTGCCCCCACGGTCGTGGTCGCCAGAGGTTATTGAGTGGGAGAGACACTCGCAAGTGCCAGTAGTGTTTCCTTGTCCTTGTTTCAAATTTTGAACTGTGCTACACTACAAAAAGGCTAAAGGCACAAACGTTAGATATTTCCGTTTTCCTAAAAACCACAAAAAATTTGTGTGCTGTGGGTGAATGCATGCAGGAGTAAAGACAAGATCAACACTACAATAGGTAATGTGTTTAAAAGTACAGTATTTAAATTTATTATGTTAGTATCAAGCGAGTTCGTTATATTATGAAAATAATGTCCATGTCACTGTAGGTATGAAGCAGTTAAAAGCATGAGTGTAATTACTTATTTGGTATTTTGTCTGTTCCTTCGAAACATCTACACACTTAGCAAAAATAATACTAATCAAAAAAATTAAATCCAGAAGTAGGGTGTTAATGTAACAGCGGAATTTAAATGTGTTTTTTGCGTAAACATTTTGGCAACATGGCGCAGGATAGTATCCTGCCCTCCAGACCGTTTGCCACACCACGTGTCCACAGCATCAACCGCACTAGTGTAATTTCAGCGCACTACGATTGCCGACACGAGTGCAGTGAGTGTGTGTGAAAGTGCAGAGCAGTGCAGTGCAGCTGCATACCCCTACCCAACCCACTAAAGGTAGGGCGATGGTGCACAACAGCACACCAAGCGTATATAATTTGTAAGGTAATTTCAAAGCAAGTATTTTAAAGTAGAAAAATTCATACTAAGAGTGTAAACATTCAGATAGCATTTCAGAGTTTTTATTTCGTAATACTCAAATTCATGTATTTTTCACCTCAATTGTTTCGCCTTCATATCATGCCATCCAGGTGTAGTTTATCTGTTTTTATTCAGGGAATATTTATGTATTTATTTTGTTCATTTATCATGCAAGTGTTCACTTCCTTAAAATTGTTGCAAGTTGCAGGCAAGTAGAAAATAGTGTAGGGCAAGCCGTATGCCACCATAGTTCGTGCCGCGCATGCTCACCATATTCAGGCGCTGTCGGGTGTCTCAAGAGGTTGGCAAGCTCCAGATGCCTTCATGTTTTCGCGTCATTCGCCTTACATAGTGGAACATAGTGGAACCTGTTCTTTCTAATCCCGGAGACACCACACCTTCCTCCCCGAGAATAACATCGCCTGAGGAAATTTAATGCGCCATTAATTCACTCTTATGAACAAATGTGTATTTTTTGCATTCTTGCCTATCTGGCGGGCGCAGACCAGACTCCGTATAAAGTGCTCAATTAGAGTGATGTAAGTGTTTCCGTGCAAGAGTAATTACTTGCAAGTTTTCTGACTTCGTGTATTTTATTTCAAGCACTGCATTCGGGCGTTTCAGGGTACAGGTCCCCTATAACATGCCTTCACTTAGTTTCACGTAAATTACTTAACATCCAGTATACTCAACTCAGAGTTTTTACAGTTTAAGGTGTGTGGGTCATTATGAATAAGCCCACAGTATTTTCCATGTAAGTGTCAGAAGCGAGGGACACTTCCAACATTTCACCGAGGGACTGTGTATGTCTGGGCGAATGGCCCACCGTAACCTGAGATTATCACCAGCAACCACAATTGGCACCGCCTACCGACGGTCTCTGGCATCTAGTCGAGTATTTAAAACCACAAACCACCAAACAAGTTTTTCACCACCCCTCAAAACTTCCCTTAACCAAACACCACCCAGTAAACCGGCATTAATTGTCACACAATTTGGAGCATACCTTTCCCTCATCATTCTTCCTGTTTTTCGACCCAGAAAACCTCAAAATTTCCTGGCGCCTCAGCCCATCTTTAAGCAATTTTCCCACCTACCCCCNCATGTGGCATAAAAGTGCGCCAAAATCAGCTTCGCAGCTGCCATTACACTAATGGTGCAGGGCACGCGCAGAGAAGCGTCATCATCCCTCCCCCTTCAGTGTCATCAAGTACATAGCAGAGCATGTGGGTGCATCTGCACTAACCTGCTCCTCATGCTTCAGCACCCCAACAACAGTTGGGAGTATCGATCAGCGCAGCAGTCTGTGTGCGCAGGCTCACACACCCCCTCCACCGCCATGCAGTACACCCCACCAAGCTGGTGCAGGGAGGTCAGCTACGAAGGGGTTAACTGTACCCTTGACCCCCTATGACCAGGTTTGGCTGCCGTGTTGCGACCATCAACAATGGCTGGCCTGACACCTGTAGGAATCCCGACGCCTCTGTGTTGGCAATGCTAATGCTCCATCCCACAGGACATAGAATCCAAATATGAATTAGGCACAACATATTACAACTGTGCTCGTAATGCCAGTCCAACGAGCAACCACGACGCGAACAACCGAAAACACATGAACAGCTCCGATTTGATAAACAAAATTTAAAGCCTGTGGAAATTTGAAGTTTTGGATAATTTCAGTCAACAAAATTCAAACATTCAGTTCCCAAACAACACAATTTTTTGTGCTAGTTTACTGTGCACAGGCCAAGGTATCCTTGCTCTTCAGTGTACTTTGTGTGTACAGTATTAACATTCAATGTGCATTACCACGACTGAAAACATGATTATACAAAACCGGAACCTTCCGTGCACACAGTGTCACGGCAATAATAATCAATTGAACACTTCTACAGTGTAGAAAGATTTATTAACAGGTCCAGACCGTCAACAAGTGCAATATCACCACCCAGTGTATCAAGGGGGCAAAAGTAGTTACTTGTTACCATGCAGGGTGTGTGCAGTGCATGTACATGGCCAATGCTTGCAGCCTGGCGAGAGACTGACAGCACAAGATGGCAAGTACACATGTCGGCAATGTACAGCAGCGGCCGACACAGTGCAGCAGCTGCCACGTTCTATCAGCGCGCACTAGGCCGATGTAAACAATACATTGCTCGCTCATTCCACACCCCATCAGCTGGCCTTGACTTTAGCACCTCGCCCTTCCCTACCATCTGCCCCTTACATACCACCACTCGCCACATACTTTCCCATGCCTGCCTTCCCACAACAGATGATTCCAGTGCTACCAACTCATGCATCGCAATTTCCGCAACTGCGCACACAGCCTGCTGCGCCTATCGATTCTCCCAGCTGATTTAAGGTGTGTGGGTCAGCCTGAATAGGTTCACAATATTTTCCATATAAGGTTCAGGAGTGATGGGCTCTTTCAACATTTCACAGAGGGGCTGCATACATCCAGGCGAACGACTCGCCATACCCTGAGATCATCACCAGCAGCAACAATTGGCACTGCCTGCCGACGGTGTCTGGCACCTAGTCGGGTATCCAAATCCACAAACCACCAAACTTTGCAAGCCTACCCAAAGAGGAATCTGCAGCCTTTCTACACAACGGCACGAGCCGACTGCAATGCTATGGTGTGAAAGAGGAAGACTGGCCAAACTGTATGGGAGATCGCTTAAATGATGATGCTCGCCAATAGTGGTGCGGTATTGCGAATTACGGTATGACCTGGGAGGAGTTTTTCCGTACCTTCGAGTGTCGATTTGCTGGAACATTTACATATATTCAAGCACGCAGCCGCATGATCTTAGATAATCAGAAACCCAATGAACTGTTGTCTACTTTGGCCATGCAGAAAATTAATTTAGTGAGCACGTACCACCATTACTTGTCAACAAAGGAGATACTGGAAGTAGTGCCCAAAACTGTACAACTGGGAATTCCATGGTGTGCTCGCCCCACTCATCCATTATTTAGTGGATGACTTCATGTGCTCTATAATGATTTTAGAACATATTTCCACATCTACACCTGTGCCACTGCATCACGATTTCGCCCATCCACGTCGGTACTGGGAAGACGAGGCAAAAGGAGGACCAGTTGTGAAGGATATGGACTCTAAAAGCTCTGAAAAAGTTTTAAAACCACCGAAAACTATACCCCCTAGTGATGGAACTGCTCTGGAGAAAAAGGACCTAAGGGACAAAGTTCAAACCTGCTTAGCATGTGAATCGCCACAATCTTCCTGGCCAAAGCATGCACTGGCATGATGAGTGCCAAAACTGCCATAAACTGCAGTGTCAATGGAAACCAAAGTCGAGAAACGACGAGATGGGGTAGAGAGGCCAGATGTCACCTACTCCCAGGAAATCAGTATTGACCCTGGAAAGACTATGCAAACGGTACTTATTTCTCAAATTTTCAGTAACAAAAATTAAGTCATTCTCATTCCAGTAATTTTGAATAAACAACATTGTCATGTCTTTATTTATATGGGAGATTCTCATAATATTGTACGTGTAAATTTGGTATATGTGTGCGAAATTAAACTAGCAAACCAAACTGGTCAGCTAGCCACCTAAACTCATACCAATGAAACCACAGGGGAAGCGAAAATAACAGTGCGCATTAGGGACATTGAAACGACCAGAATAGCTTTTGTTTCACACGACTTGCGCTAGGATGCAATACTTGGAATACCATGGTTAACGAAGCAAACCACCATAGTGGAACTCGTTGCTAGGCGAATTCATTTCAGTCAAAAGGAACACCGGACTGTTTACAACTTGGACCCGCGAACCACGAGTTGCATACTGGACATTATGCTGGATGAGCTAAACCACGCCATACCGCCCATGTACTGTGACCTCACATGTCTGCTCAACAAGTGCAGTGATGTTTTCGCCACCGCTGACCCCCTGCATCCCACTAATGTGGCCGAGCATTGCATTCTGTTAGCACAGTCAAAGCCAGTGTACACTACACCTCACATTACCAAGCTCACCAACACCAGATAATTAAGGAACAGATGCAAGAAATGCTGGACGAAGTTATAATTGAGCCCACTGACAGTTCTTTAAGATGGAACCTGAAGGTTTTGGATTGACTTCAGTCGTCTCAAAATCGTTACTGAAAATGCTTCACCGCCGTTCATAAGTGTAAAGGACGCACTCAATAGCCTTGGCCACCCAAAAATTCTGACGTCTCTGGATCTCCACAGCTGTTACTGGCAAATACCAGTGAAACAAGAAGACCAGCATAAAACGGCATTCACCGCTACAGATGGACGCAGTTTTCAATTCTGGGCCATAACTTTTGGCCTGAAAACATTCCAGACAATGATGGTGCAGGTGCTCGATGGCTACATAGGTGAGTTTATGATGGCTTATCTCAATTATGTAGTGATATGGTCAGAGTCGTGGTACGACCACGTGTGTCGTTTGTCACCCATACTTGAATGCCTCGCTATTAACCGTCTCACTTGTGCCAGCAAAAAGTGTCACCTAGGCAGAGCATGCATCCAATTTCTGGGTCACCTTGTGGATGAAAACAGTAACCGCCCAACTCCAGAATAGTTAAGCATCATTGATGATTATCTGCAACCTGCTGCCCGTAATCAGTTATGCAAATTTTTCGGCTTAGGGAAGTGATTACATGAATATATACAAAAGTTTGCAATAATAACAGTTCCACTTACTAACCTACTTTCACCATCACAAAAATTTTAATGGACTAACGAACATTCAGAAAGTTTTGAAAACACTAAAGCCCGTTTCTGCAACTGCCCTGCACTTTCACGCCACGACCCGAATCGTCATCTATACTTACCGACGCGAGTGAGGGTAGGCTTGGTGCAGTGTTATTTCAGCTAAGTGATGATGGCAATAAACGCATTATTGACTACAGTAGTGCCAAATTCAGCCCAGTAGAATGCAGCTATGAAATAAACGAGTGGGAGTTTTTAAATGTAGTTTGGTCCACCAAAAGATACAGGCAGTTCGTGGAATACCAGTGCTTTACTCTGCTCGCAGACAATAGATGTCTAGTCTGGCTTCACAATACTAAGGAAGTTCGCAGCAAGCATACACGCTGGGCCCTATTTTTGCAGTATTTTGACATCGAAGTACAACGTGTGCCAGGGTTAGAAAATTAGCTAGCTGACACGCTATCAAGTTCGCCATACCGCCCTGCTCTGTCAGAGGGTATTGATCACCTGAGTCCACGGCCGATGGCGGACTGCAAAACCATTTGAAGCCTGCAACGCCTGGCATCCCAACGTCTCTGGGACCCACAGACAGCAAGTCATCAACAGACATCTGCAAAAGTCTTCCAACATGTAATGTCTCTTGAATCAATCTGACTCAAATAATTAACACCAGACACTGTACTGTTGTGGGGATGCCTGTAGAAACAAACTTCTAGAATACTTGTTGCTACTTCTAATCTGTTATTGATATTTCTCCTAATCCAGTTTTGTATTCCCGACGTAGGCTTAAGTTTGAGCTGGGAGATGCGATTTGGATTTTTAGGAAGTTGGTTGGTACTAATGGTGATGTTCGTGTATTAGGTCATGTACAGTATGTGTATTTTGCTTAATAAATTGTAAGATGTAATATGCTTTTTTATTTGCATACTACAGATCCCTTTAACATGTACGAAAACAGGTTTGACCTTGAACGTCAGTTGCAAGATGGGACGTGCAGCACTGCTCCCAGAAGTTCTGCCGAAAGTTGTTATCAGTTCTCCCGGAAGTCCTTCCTTTGATAATTTAACCTTGCTCTTATGGGCCCCCCAGTTGCGGCTAGCGCCTAGTCTTACTGATCGCTGCCGAGGAATGCACAGTAGTGCGCCAGCCTTGTAGTGGAGCTGTGCGTTTTCAAGTTGTTGTAAATCCCAATTAACATTCACAGAGCCATGGGGTGAGCACGTTATTATAAGAGAAGACATGGTATTCCCAAGATTTTGAGGTCAGATAATATGCCATTTAACTCTGTAGAATTTAAGAAATTTGCTAATGAATTGTGGTTTTCTGTAATCACATCAAGTCCTTTATATCCAAAATCGAATAGTTTTATTTAATGATTTGATGGTATTGCAAATAACATTTTGAAGAAATTTAAAGATGGAAATCTAGATAGAGAGTTTTTGTTACTAGAATAGAGAAACTCTCCAATTTTAGACTCGCCATATACTCCTTGTCAGTTGATATTTAGTAGAAATACTAGATCCATGTTACCTATACATAACAGTTTGCTCATTCCTAAAGTTGTAATTAATTTTAGTGGCTATCAAAACAAAAGAAATGTTATAAATAAAACAAATTATGACAAATCTGCAAAACAGTACAATTACAAATTTGAAAAGGGGCAAGATATAGTGTATATGAATGTTGATGTATGGCAAGAAGCAAAAATTGTTAGCTCTCACAGTTATCCAAGGTCCATTAAAGACGTAAAGGATAATGTTCTGAGGAGAAACAGTGATGATTTAAAGCCATCAAATTTCAGTAAGGGCATTTTTCCACTAAAACCCACAATTTTAGGACCAGAGCTTTCAGACAACAATGTAAACCCTTTGGAGAACAGTGACAGAAGGCCTAGACGGTTTGTTAAACCCCATAGGTATTTAAAAGATTATTATGCGTCATAAAGGGAAAGTTGTTGAATGTGCAGTTACTTTGAGAACGCACCCTGCCTTCTACATGCAAAAGAGATTGAGAAAGGCGACCAGGCTGTGTGAAAAAGAACATGTCAACTGAAGTGTGTTAATGTATGTATCAAGTGTTAAATAAAATGTTTTAAAGATTGTATTCGACAGTTTATTGGACTCGATACAAGTAGCTTTCACAGACTGGATATCTTAACACCACCATCGTGAATTTTGTATTCACTATGCACTGTTGTTAATCATCAATCGTGCGGTAATATAATAGTATATTTGGCAACACAGCATTATGGCCTCCTTGATGTCGTTGTCGCTTGCTTAAACAAAGCAAACAGCAGTGATTATCATATAAGCAGATGTGAAAGATTGTTTTATTTTCTTCTCAGCGCTTCAAAATATTATGTATTTTCAGGAGCTCAGTAAACATTTAGCCCACACCTTAGACATATTGCCAGTTTAAAAGATTTGTGTGTATTTTTCAGTGTTAATTAATAAACCATTTAATTGAGGTTAATTGGCATGTGGAGCTGAGGACTTACAGCTGTCTTAATATTAGCAATGTTCACATCACAACTGGCACACATATTGGGCCGGCTATGTACCACCCACAATTAATCATTATATGTAACGCAAAGCTATATATTTCATTAAAGACGTGGAAGTCTTGAGGAGCAGCTGCAACCTGGGTGGTTGACCATGACCAACAACATCAGAGCAACTGGCGAAGTATTGTCTAAAAAACGTCTCTGGATAAGTGAGTGTTTTCCCACCAGAAATGTGCACAAAATGCTATGCACCTGTGAAGTCATCTCACCTTCTTCTCTCCACTTACTCTGCCTCGCATCAATATTTTAGTTTTAAATAACATACTGTAAAATGCTTTTTTATTGGTTGAACTTAGCCAGTAGAAACGTTATTGTGGCTATTAAATTTTTGGTACCTACTTCTACTGCTTACTTCTGTTTACTGTTTAATATTTTCGATGCTCTCTGTGTCACACTGTCACACTGTAAAATTTTCGCCTCCAACTTTATGTGACAAAATTTGTAGACATAATACGGCCGTAAAATTTTTCCTTCTAACAAATTTTATCAAATAATATTTATTGTTTTTGAATATGTGTCACACTTTCAAATTTTTTTCCTGGGAGAATGTAATTTGCATTAATATTTTAAAATGATTGTCATAATGATATATTGCTTTTGTTTTTCCACGCAGTCCATTACAGGAATAAATGTAAGGAATGTTGTAATTTATTTACACTTCTTTATCAACTTCAAATTTGATTTATTAAAGATGTTTCCTGCACATTGCAATTAAATGCCTCCAAGTTCGTAATATTATTTGCAATATTCACTTTAAAAAGCGTTCATACCCCCACAGCTTTTACATAAATTAATTAGCTTCATAACCTGCTTAGTTTTCAGCAATTATTAGTAATTTTTATGTTTCGTAACGTCCATTTTTGTCGTATACGCTCTTGATTGGCTGAGACCGTCAAACATCAAAGCAATTTTAGAACCAGTTAAATCTTCAAATGTTTGATGGAAACTGAAGTCATCCAACTTTCTCTGGCAAATTTGGCAGCGTTTATGATGTATCGAAAATGTCATAACTGTCCAACTTTATTTGACCAAACTTATTGAAAGCAGTTTGACGGAAAAATTTGACAGCGTGACAGAGGCTTTATGTATGATTATAGTGTAATTTAATAACAAAAGAAGTAAGGTGACAATACTTATTGCGAGTATTCAAATACCTGTAAATTAGAATTTAAAATATGTTATTTGTGAATTGTAAATAGAGAAGACGTATCTCCGCGTGCATGATCGGTAATTACTGCGTGTAATTTTTCATTTTTAAATCCTTTCTATTACGAAGGACTACTTTCTAATTGACTGCACTGGGTGTACACACATTGCATCATAAAAACTAGGAGAGTGCGATTTTTACGAGAATGCCCAAAACGAGTGCTTCTTTTTCGACAGATTTGCACTTAAACTGCCACGCTGTCTCTGGAGAGAGTGCGGAGAAATTGCACTCAGTAAGTACGCACTTTCATTCTAGTAGACAATTTGGAACATTTATAACGCCTGCACTCAGTACGAATACAGACGAAATGGAAAACGCAGCGCTCGGTCAGCGTAGACGAGTGGGCAATAGAAGTTTTTCGAGACGTGGGGAATTTTGTAAGGAATTCTGAGAGATATTTGCTTTTTATGAACTGCCCACACTGAAATTTATTTCCAATAAGAAAAAGAAGCTTTTATAAATAAACACACGTGTTAGCATTTGCTGGTATGGATGAGACATTTGCTACCGCTATTCACGAATAGTGGAGTGATGCCTCTGTTTTTTAGTAATAGTGTTTGCCAACTATTGAGTTTAGGGACACCACCGCTACCATACCGTATTATTTGTAACCGTCTAATTGCAAATATAAACGAAGGCTTTAGGACATTAAAGGCTCCTTGGCGAATATTGTTTTTTGGTTCTGACGACTTTTCTGAAGCAAGTTTAAAAATGTTGTACGCAGAAATGTAAGTGCTATGCTTCCAAATGTGGCCTGCTTGAAGTTATATATTGCGTAGGTTTATACATATTTTTGTTTCTTTTTTCAGGCAGACTGGTGAGACAGTGGACCGAATAGATGTTGTTACATCCCTCAAGTCAAAATCAAATCCAGTGAGAACATTTGCAGAACAAAATAACCTTTGTGTTCATCGTTGGCCATACTCCACGTTAAAAGAAGAATTCCATGTTGGTGTTGTTGTGTCGTTTGGACATTTAATTCCTGAGAGAATAGTAACATCGTTTCCTCTGTGAGTTTTTTTTAGATAAGTCATAATGGAATGCTGTAGTTTTGTATCTTGAGGAAGTAATCATGTAGGGGAATGTTGCGTACAACACAACACCGTCATCAACATTGCAACAGTATTGTAACCCATTTTTTTTCAGTGCCCCCTCCCCCTCCCTTTTCCCAATTTTCAGGGGGATCCCCAGGAATGTGGGGTTTTTGGGTGGGGAGAATTTTTAGCATGTATAGTTTTTGATATCGGGTAATACACTAGAGCAGATGGGTTCAATTGTACTTCCTTATACTGTATCTGGCTAATTGTTATAAATCATAGGCTTTCCGAAAAATAAAAAAAATAATATCCAGAAAATTGTATTTATCAACATTATTAATCGGATGCATACAAGTTTCATAGGGGTATCGCAATATTTGCAGTACATACTACAAAACACAATAGTGGGTAGGGCTATAAAGATCAGGGAAATTGTGTAGTAAAACAGGTAAAATTTACTTAAAATATGTGTCAACTCAATTACTTAACTGCAACCTAAGTTAAGTTAACCTAAGTTCACGACAGGTGAAACGCATGGAGTGGGTGTGCCGATGCACTATTGCATGTCGCTAAAAGTGCAATAAGGACAAACAGGAATAAACTATGGTAATCAAATTGTGTTGGAATAATATTTAATCCTGATTTGTGATAGTTCACTGGCAAACCCATGTTTAATGATTCAACTATTATGAAGTTAGGTTTGGTTAGGTCTTCTGTATTTGATACGACTAGGCGCCATCAGTACACATGCCCTTCACTTCCAGCGCTGACATTCAATATGACACTATACAGTCCATCACAATGAATACAATTTCCACGCTCACATACGACTATGTACAGCCCATTAAACTGATCAACTCAACATCCTTGGTGATTTGTTGCTGATAACTCCTATAGGTATAGGAAACATTTACCTTCTATTTTAATGAGTCTAAACTCCACAATCACTTCTATTTCCACACAATAATTATTTTAATCACTTCACATTGTAAGCATTGCAAAGATATATGACTTAAACCACCATGAACAGCACTTACCAAACCACTTTAAAACATAACAATATAACGTATTGAAATCGCTGAACCAATCACCAATCTCCAATTATAAATTGCTAATTGCAATAGTAAGCGAACAAACAACTTTTGATTCGCTATTGTTAATGGCACCACACCATAATATCATTAAAATGCCATGGTGCTATATGTAAACAAAGGCTCTCCGCACCTCGTACTAGACAGGTTGAATAATCTAAAACTTGCACCGCAAATGTTTCAAAAATGAATGGTGCTGTTGATGTCCTGGTTTCACGATAGTGAAGTTTAGACGAGGACTTACAATTGCAGCTCGGACACAGATTTTAATAAGTACAAGAATGTGCATTTCTTGAACAAGTTGCATTTCTTCAGATGGTACAATGCATTTTCACATCTAGAAAATAAAACTGGAGGAAATTAGAAAGTCAGTGGTGTGTTTCACAGAACTCTAGTGCAAGTAGTTTATTTGCTATCGTAATATTACAATTTTAAATACCTGCAGTTGTCTGCTCCATTTGACTGCTTAGTTACTAGGCTACGATGTGGAGATTATGCAGCATTTAACACAAGGGTAGTTTCCAACCTTGTCGAGTTCATTTTTATGTTATAATTTCAACATCATCATGAATACAAAACAAGAGGGTACACAGCCAAATCTTCTCATTGTTATGATAAGAACTTGAATATTTAACTGAACCATTAATTTGGACGTACGCCATTGTAACACTTTATTTGAGTTGCAACAAATACATGATTTGTGATAAAATAAAAAGAAGTTACTGATAACTAATGAGCCTACTTTCCTCTACACAGGCGCAAATAGATTTTAGTAAAGTTCTTGAAAGCTTAGATGGCAGGTAGGCATTGAGCTCTCATTGACAGCAATATCGTTAAGAGATGAAACCAGATCCATGTGAAACAGTACAAAGACATTAAAAATACAAGAGTGACTTACCCGGGATTTGAATTCAGAAAAACTCATAAAATTAAGCTAGTTTACAATCAACTGCATCACGGAGGTAGGATTTGGAGCTTCAACTTCGGTTGTAATCAGTGTGATGTTTTGAATGATAGGGTTCACTAACCTGACATATTTACTCGGCCATCAATCAAACTGTTTATGCTGACATTATCTATTACAAACATTATGTACAGAGCCTCTTTTTAAACAATTTTGAACCAAACTAGGATTGTTGGGTTTTAATCTAACCTACGAATTTAGTTAGTCTAATCTAGGATGTGAGGGATTTAAAGGAACCGTAAAACACACCGGAAGAATATGAATTAACTCGCATAGGTAGGCGGTGGGTACAATTCCTCTGTCCTCTGCCAATTCAACTGTTATACACCTTACCTCACTCGACGAAACAAGTAACACCTGCCACATAGGCAAATATTATGCACAGAAGCACTCGTTCTTGCACTCTCAGTTTTTAAATTGGTCTGATTCGGACGCCACAACTCGCGCTATAGTGCTAATTGTTTGCCAAATTTGGTAGAAATCAGAGATCATATAATTGTAATTTGTTAAGTGATACTATTTTACAAAATTCTTTACAAAAGACACTTTGTGTGTACACATTTTATTATTGTAATATGTACAGCAATCATACAAAGATTTTTTGGAAATAATTACATGGTTTCAATGATATAACATACAAAACTAAAATCGCTCTATGTCCGCGATTTTGAAAATATGTTTTTGACATACCTTAAACATATTAGTGAACATTACCTATTGCAGTATTACTTATTTGCCATATTTTGCAGGAATCGTAAAATTGTTTCACGAGATATGACAAAAAAACATTATTTATTCGTGTGGCACTATCTTACAAAATGGAGGATAAAAGAGACTCCTTGTAGACACATTTGATTTTTTTTACATATATATACTCCCAACATTTAAAGTTAAGTTGGAATTGATCAAATGTTTTCAAAGATATAGCATACTATGCTAAAACATCAAGATGGCCGCCATTTTGAAAATAAGTGACATGCTTGAAACACATTTGTACGTATCAACTGTGGTAGTACTACTTGATTGCCAAATTTGGTAGGAATCTGTTAATTGCTCCCAGAGAAATTACACAAAAACTTGATTAATTCATGTAGTGCTATCTTACAAAATGGTGGTCAAACAGTTTTTTGTTTATTTGATCCTTGTAATAGATTCTGTCAGCATACAAAATTTGGTTGAAATTCAACAAAAGGTATGGTATTTATACAGAATATACCAAAAATATTTGTATGGCCGCCATTTTGAAAATAAGTGCCTAATAAAGTTTTTTTACTTGGCCTATCCTAGTATTACTTACTTGCCAAATTTGAAGCAAATTGGTTGAGTAATTTTTTAGATATAACATAAAAGCTTAATTTTTTAATGTAGCTCTATCTTTCAAAATGGCGGACTAACAACAATATTCATTTCTGAATTTAATGCCCACAACTTGCGCTGTCAGCATACAAAATTTCCTTAAAATGAATTGACTGGTTTCCAAAATGACATCGCCCTAAATATTTGAATGGCCGCCATTTTGAAAGTAAGTGCCCTGTGTGGTCGAAAACTATAAAAGTCAGGTGTCCTTCCTTAGGCCTAAATATTTAAAGATTAATTTCAACAACCAAATTTCATATCAAGATCAAAATTAATGTCCTGATTTCCTGTTATTGGTATTCTACTATATATTTGTATAACTGTAAATTTATGTATATAAGTTATGGCTTTATGAGTTTTTAAAACCAGGTCCAATCTTCCTTTAAAGATGTTTTCAAATTTTGTTTTTATAGCATTTTATTTTGATAAAATTTTAAAAAAAACTTTTTTGTTGGAAATTCTAGAAATTATTTGTTACTTGGTGTAAAATCTTGATGAGGAGAGGGGTGCAGGATGGAGGATTCGTGAAAGGCAGGGGTGCAGTTTAAGTACTGTTGCTTGTGTGCCCAGGGGCATGCTCAACGTCCATGCCAGCTTACTGCCGAGGTGGCGCGGAGCCGCACCCATCATTCATGCCATACTGCATGGCGACACCACAACTGGAGTCTCCATAATGAGGATTAAACCTAAGAGGTAGGTTCATTAATAATGATGACAGAAACCTTAACGACAACCTTGTTTTTGTATGGAAATAATTGTGGTTCTCACAACTTCCTAATCCTTAACAACATTGTTGTTAGCTGATACACAATGAAAACTACATAATTGCTTAATAACTGAACAAAAATAATTGACGTGACGCCATGTGAATATGAGAGGTTGTATATAAAATATTTAATGTGTTCTTCGTGACGACATTGTGTAAAAAGTCACAAGCAGGGTTGTCCACAAAGGGGGCAAACGGGATATTTTGCCCCAGACCTTCAATACCAGGGGGGGTGACACTAGATTAGGCCCTTCCGATCCACTATTTTTTCAGGTCGCAACCGTGTTGCCAACATCAAAAATACAATGGAAATGTTTTCATGTTTAAAATATATAAACTAGAAACAACTAATANGTGTTCTTCGTGACGACATTGTGTAAAAAGTCACAAGCAGGGTTGTCCACAAAGGGGGCAAACGGGATATTTTGCCCCAGACCTTCAATACCAGGGGGGGTGACACTAGATTAGGCCCTTCCGATCCACTATTTTTTCAGGTCGCAACCGTGTTGCCAACATCAAAAATACAATGGAAATGTTTTCATGTTTAAAATATATAAACTAGAAACAACTAATATACCTGTGCTCAGTTTTAACTGCAAGAAAATTAGAAATATAATTTCATTTTTATATATATAGCAGATTACACAACAACAATTTGTAACTTCACTCGATAGTTGCTCAGTTGCTGCCCTGTCCAACTTGATGCTTTTGAGACTTGCTTGCACAGTGTTATGTTTACCGAGATAAGATCGTTGATTTTTTATTTTCTTTATTAGAAGAATTTTTAAAATACAAAATGTGTTTGAAAAAATGAGGATCGCCAGTCTTCAATGCCTAATTTTAGGAAGTCAACCCTCGAAATAATGTATACCACTTTCCAACTGGATGAACAGTAGGAAGAAAAATTTAAAACAAATGAGGTTACCTGAACAATGTTTACCTTGACGAAGATGGGGTCCCTAGATTGTCTCATCAGGGTAGCCAATATCTGAATTCTTAGCTTTTCATCATGTTGATGTGCATTCATGAATGTTGTTATGTTGGCAATATAATTGTGACGTGCTTACATTTTGAAGCCTAAAATTAAGAGCTCAACGTAATACATGGAAGTGTCGCCTCTCTCCTTTACTTGCTCTCCTACCAGGTGGTTCATGCAAGCATTAAGAATTTAAAAGATTTTGCCAGGATAATTTACTGTCTTTGTCCTATGACTACATAGAATTCACTCATAAAATAAAGTGTACTAGTAAGAACACAATTATGCAGAGAATTAGAAAGTGTAAGTTTAGTATCAAAAGTTTGACATCAAAATTCATTAGCTTGACAACAAAGGGTAATCCTGTTTTCAAGCTAATTATTTTCTAACAGTAATGTAGAATAAAGAAACATAAGTAATATTCCAAGTATACAGTGTCCTGTCAAATAGGGGCCCCAAAAATAGTTTTACCCTCGGCGCCCAAAATTTTTTGGGCATCCTTGACTGTAGGTAATTGAATTAGGTACTTTAATGGCTAAACTGTACCGTATTTTAGTTGCAGTGGTAAGAGGATTATGTGGTAGTTCTCTGAGCTGTCCATTTGTCCCCACCACATATATCTCGGTTTGATTGCTGGTAGGGTCATGCCAAGGTGGATGTGTATACAGTGGATTCTCTATCCATCGTTTCTCAGGGGACTGACAAAAATTTCAATACATGTGGACTTTCAATGAATGTGGTCTTGAAATGCAGATAAATAAAAAATAGGACCACAGAATATATATTCCATGGATTTGGGATTTCAATACATAGAGGTTCCACTGTAGTAAACTGAAGAGGCCCTAGTCAGGATGGGGGTGAATCCAGTACAGCGGAGTACAAGGTTGAAAGGGGAACAGAGAGTGCACATTAGCCAATAGGATGTGAGTTTCCACTAAGGTCTCTGCAAGCAGGATGATTTTGTGCAGTGCGTACAACAATGGTACAGCTGCAATAACTGCTGAAACAAAAAATAAAAGTGTAGATGAGACATTCCATGGGAAAGTAAAATTACGTTATAAACTACTTTTTTGCGTATAGCCTCGCCTTAAATTTGTATAAAAACAAAAGGAAATAAACTTTTTGTAGCAAGTAAAAAGCATCTCACTTAAAAATAATGAAAGAAATTGTATTTCACATACAGCAGAACCTCTATTAGCCGAAACACTTTTAACCGGAATACTGATTAACCGAAACGACCTTACAGTATTATTAAAAAATGTATACCATTTAAAAATTTACAGTCTACTCATTTTTGGCAGCATATTTATCTACAAAGTAATTATTAATATAAAATTCCATTGTGTGTATTTTGTTGTTTTACTGCTTATGTTCATTTCTTGTATAATACTGTATTGATGTAGGAAATTAAACCCACAATTATATATATATACATATATATATATATATATATGTGTGTGTGTGTGAAACGTTTGTGTACTTTGTTGTTTTCTACCCTGAAATCTAAAATACCTTATTTATCATCCAAAAATTTTCGAATCCGAAATTGGTCTCCCTTTATGTATATAAGTAAAAATATTGAAACTGTTTTGTTTTTTCATCTACACTAAATATTTACTTGTAATGGACCTAACTTTTATAAACGTCTCATTTACCATTTTTATAATTATTTTGGTCTCATTCCTTTTACAGACTCGAAATAGTTATACTATTTTTTTGCCAGGCATTAATTATCTATTTTGATTTCCTACAGATAGACTATTAACAGGTTCAGTACAGTCGTTTAGCAATTTTTAAAATTAATTTCCCTGTTGAGAGTTGAAACCACACCAACTGATTGTGATAGTTTACAACATTGTTAGGCTGGTAATTTAGACCAAAAAAGGGTTCAAGCTTTTTTTTTTTTTTTTTTTTTCTGTTAAGCTTAGTGTTGCAAAAAAATTGATCACCAAGAACAAATTGTGCGAGTACAATGAAGATTACCACACAATATCATCATGGCCCAACATGTGTCCCATTTGCAATTAATGCTGTTTGCTTGCATGTGTGTGCCACTAGCGAACATACATTTTCCTCCATCATTCTAAGCTGCAAGACACAGTATAAGTTCTTAGTAGCAGTGTGGGCCACAGAGTGAAGTTCAGTAAACTATGCCCAGACGGCGTATTCGACAAGCCTTTACCCAGCTGGGTGAGTTTGAGAGGGGCCGCATCATCTGCCTTCTAAAGGCAGGTTGGATGTCTTGGTGCATTGCTCCCCACTTGAACCATTCTGCCTACACTGAGAGTTGCAGTGGGAACAGAAGGATGCAGTGGGAACACACGTCGAGAAGTCGCGGGTTGACCCCGGCAGACCACCAGCAGGGAGGATGGTTTCATCGTGCTACAGGCACCATCCAGGGACATGTCACAGCAGATGGGGATATGTCGGTGTTCACCAGTACAATATCCAGGTGGCTAGCAGAGTGGGATCTGTCATCGTGGCGTCACTTACAATGTCTACCATTATGGCCTGAACATCGCCAAGCTCATGTGATCGTCTACCGAGGAACAGGCAGATTGGTGACGAGTGGTGTTCAGCGACGAATCGCAGCCCTCTCTGGATACAGACAACCGCCAAATCCAAGTCTGGAGATGTCCAGCGCCATGATCCACGCTTCATTGTAGAGCGGCACAATGCCTCAACGAGAGGTGTCGTGGTGTGGGTTACAATTTCCTACATTTGCCACACCCACTGGAGGTGATTGAAGGAACCCTGACGGCACGGCGATATGTCCAGGAAATTCTGCAACCATGTGCGCTCCCCTTCTTGTTGCAGTTTGACAACCCCATTTTCCAGCAGGATAATGCCCGTCCTCACACAGTACGAGTATCTCTGGCCTGCCTTTGTGATGCCAACATGCTTCCTTGAGCAGCAACTACAGCGGATTTGGAGGTTCAGTTGCACCAGCTGTGGCAGGATCTCTCTTGGGAGAACATCCGACGTGTCTACTGCTCCATGCCTGATCGTATCAAATCCTCAAAACTTATCAGACCATTATGTGAAAACCAGGCCACTCGCAATAATTGTGCAACCTTCACTTAAAGTTTCATTCCTTTCTGTACATTTCATATGCTTTCATTCCCCACCTTATCTCTTCAAATAAAAAATTTCTAAGCATTTACTTTTTACGCTATAACTTTTCTAGAATTTTGTTCAAACACTTAGTAAATATTTTTACGTTATTTCTATAAAGTAACCAGTCGGTGATGACAAAGAAGAAACTGTGCATCAGTCCCCAAAACACATATGAAACAGTTTGATTGAGTGGTTTTGGAGAAACAGGGTGATAAGCTTGCGTGTATTCTTTACACTTGGAGCATCATTTTCCTCTCGTCAGATATTCTTTTAGTACTAAATCAGGGAATAAGTTCCGTCCCTTGGCTTCAGCCGGCAGCAGGGTCGATCCAGATACATACTGTACATAACCTCCCTCGGTCGTGCTGACATAGGGTTACAAAAGGACGACATTCACTCTCAAAATGAGGATGTCACTGGTATCAGAAGTGGGATTGAGGCATTCAATTGTAAATTAAGTTAAGACAGTAGGCTAGTAATTAGTGACATTAAAACAAATTAATTAATTGTAATAACTGTAGGCCAAAGAAAGACTATTTTACACAACCATAACACTTAATGTTAACAAGAAAAATGTTGGTTGACATGGAAGTATTGCGAACATTAATTGAGGGATTAAGTAGCCAAGTGGGCACAAGTGTAATTATTAGCCTTGATAACAACATTAGTAGTGTGAATGAAAGTGTAAAAGACAAAATAGATAATGTAGACAGGAAAATAGAAGACATTTGCAAGTTACTGGATACAGGAATTGACTATGTAAACAAAAAAATTGACATTGTGAGTGAAAGGACAGACACCGTAGATGAAATAGTGGACAGTGTAAACAAATGGATGGACAGTATCGAGAATGAAATTAAACTGAAAATCAGTTCTTTAGAGAAGGAATTGCAGGAATTTCTTCAACAGCGGAGTTCCATAGTCACTAAACCGGCAGCCGAGAGACGTGAGAAAGCAGCGCAAGTCGTAGCCAATACAGCAACCTCAGAGGAAAGCTGGCAGCTTCGCGGCATTGGCGTGTGCAGCCAGCGGTGGGGGAGGGTGTCGCAATTAAGCCTGTGCCTTATGATGGTCAGACTCCTTGGCGGGAATACCAACACCAGTTCGAAATAGTAGCTACCCTGAATTGCTGATCAGACGAACAGCGAGCTTACTACCTCGACGATGTACTGAGAGGCCCTGAACTGAGCAAAGTGCAATCTCTGCCAGAGCGATAACGACTGAAGTACCCCACACTGGTATCTGCCTTGGAACTACGTTTCTGCGACCGATACCTGCGACATGCCCAACTGAGAAGGGAAAGTCATACCCAGCGATCAGGAAAGCCACTGCAGGAGCCATGGTAAGACATGCGGCTGTTCCACCTATTGCTGGGAGGATGCCCCGAGGAGGCACGGAACATCGTCGCAGTCAGCTTCTTTAACTGCACTTGAAATGAAATTTTTTAATTTTTAGGGGTCAAAATTGGTTAGTTCCAATCTTAAAAGGGTAGCAGTTCTGTGAAGCCATTCTCGGGAACTGTGGCACGTTGTTTAGTTGGGGTCTGCTGTAATTCCATATTTGGAGCACTTACTATTGCTGTCATTGTATTCACCATTATTGCTGCTGCCATTTTCGTGTTTCATCAGAACTTGCACACGTCTCCTTATGCATGCTGCTTATGTTAGGATGCTTTATTTATTTTGATTTACATCAACACTGACATGGTTTTCTCAGCCCAGCTGCTGTTATCACCTCTGCTGCAGTGACATCATGGTCCATAGTTCGTGAATTTTTGTGTGACAGTGCTGTATTTATTTGCTTGTTCAGTTAGTGTGAAGGACACTAACAAATCATTTGCCTTAAAGGGGAGTTCTGATGTCACCAGAAATGCTCAAATGTCTTAATCCATTTTTCCCATTCTGTTGACTTTCAAAAATCAAAGTTTTCCTGGTGGCACTGTCTCCTGTGCCATTACTACAGTGATAACTCTGCCCAAGTATATAATTATATAATGTTAAAAGCCACCTGTGAATTACAATTTTCAGCATGTCCTGGGTAACTCCTTAAAATAGATGAGCACATTTTCCTTTTGATCCCATTGTGACTCCTTGTTTCATTTTGTATTTCTCTCTTCTGATGTTTTATTTTATTAATCATCATCATCGTCATAATTCACTGCTATTTCCAGCCTTGGATCAGATCACCATAGCGAAATGTCTCTATCTCGCCCTCTCTTCCCACCACTCTTTTTCCTTAATCTTGCTCCAGTCCTCTCCCATCTCCACTACTCCTGCCATTATTTGTTCTTCCCACCTTCTTCTTGGTCTTCCCTGGAGCCTTTTCCTGTATATTTAATTTCCATAATTTATTTGGGCAGACTCCATCCTCACATTTTCTGTGCATGTCTATACCATGTCGTTCCAGCCTTTTCAATAATCTCATTAGAATCCTGTTCTCCTACTCGTGCTTGAACAACTTTGTTTGTAATCCTGCCCTGCCTTGTAGCCAGCATGCTCCTCATGACTTGTCAAACAAAACATTATTTTGGACATACTCTGTTGCAATGGAGTTTGTTGTCCAAAATAATGTTTCTTTTGATATATTACCCCATTGCAGAAATCCTTCAACCTAATGCCCGTCACTTTTATAATTTTTTATAAATTTCTGTTATCTGCTGTGGATGGTTTAGTCTTCTTCAAAAATTAACTATAAGCCTTTTACACATGTAATAATGCTATTAGTGTTAGCAGTTTGCAAGTGTACATTTTTTAAATTTGAGAGTATATCTAATAGCGTACGTGTTTGTTCTCTGACGAGGAAGGTTTGATATAGGTGACGTAGTGAAGCAAGAGTCGTGCGCCATCTTCCCTGACGAGACACTGCCGCAGTTGTATAGTCGCCTGGCTGTCCTCGGCGCTAGAGTTCTCGTGGAGTGTGTGCGTGACTTGCCACACTGCCTCGCCAAGGCAGTGCCCCAACCAAACACCAACATCACATATGGTACGTACAGTGTAAGAGACGTGTGTGTAAGTACAGTGGAGTTTCAATTATCTGATCCTCTGTAACACGAGGGTCCGTGCTCCTAGTCCATTCACAGTTACTTACAACTTGTCTGAAGCCCTGGTAAAGTTCTACTTCCAGGATATTCCTCCGCCGTATGAAAACAGAACTTAACCATCTAGAAAATTACACGGAAGTGACAACACTNCTACTTCCAGGATATTCCTCCGCCGTATGAAAACAGAACTTAACCATCTAGAAAATTACACGGAAGTGACAACACTGCATTTGTGTGCACTTAGTGTAAAAATAATTATTTATTACTTGACATTACCAACATGCCTATTTTCTCCCTNACACTGCATTTGTGTGCACTTAGTGTAAAAATAATTATTTATTACTTGACATTACCAACATGCCTATTTTCTCCCTTTTTTAAATTCAAGTTAATAACAAATTAAACATTATATTTTATTTATAAAATGTGAGTTAAAGTTTAATTTAAGAAAAACTAAGGTATTTTTATGTTAACACATGTATAAAACGATTGTGATACACAACATATTCAGGAAACAACCAAAGACGTCGTACATGGGATGATTTCTCAAAGGTTTGATTCAAAAAGTGTGAAGAAACTACGAATAGACTATATTCAAGCTACTGTAAGCTATTTTTTTAAAATGAAAAACAAAAAAAATATAATTAAAACGAAACATCAAATTGACTAGCTCTGGCAGCATAACCATGTGTCTTAGAAAAATAATTACTTTATGCTTCACAAAAATTATAATGTTGAAGTTTAAAATGAATTGAATCTTCTTTGTTCCATTTTCACAGCAGAAGAGGCATCTACTGTAGGTACATAACATTTTCTGGAAAGAGCGAGCGAGCTACAGTACATATCACAATGCCACAACATTACATTCGTGTTCACTTCAATTCACTGTATTGTTTTGGTTGTGCAGCCTTTGAGTGTTGTTTTATTCATTTAAACTTTAAAGTTCAGCCTTTCATGACTTGTTAAATTAATGGCTTCTAGCTTGTGTTTGTCTAGGGCACTTACATTACGCTGTTTAACAGTACGTTCTGAACATTTATCAAATAAGTAGTGCAGCACCATTTCTTAATTATTAGTCGATTCTTGCCAATTCACAAATACAAGATCAAATCTGATGACTACATTTGAAGGCATTTGTGAAATGAAAACATGATAAATAAGAAATATTTAGTTATTTCGTTGAAGAAAAAAAGATGCAGTAAAATATGAAGAATTCATGGTGGCAGATGAGACTTGAGCTTGAAGAAAGTCCGTCCGAGTATGAAGTAACAGCATACTGCAGTGTTATTAGATGAGAACATTGATGTCATCAAGTACGTTGGTCAATAATATTGCTGGCAAACAAGATGTAGATGAAGTGACTGTTGGAGATCGGGTGGAGAATCAAAATAAGAGTGATGTTATTAAAGATACCCTGAGAAAAGCTGAAGATCAGTTGATAAGGAAAACGACNTGGAGAATCAAAAGAAGAGTGATGTTATTAAAGATACCCTGAGAAAAGCTGAAGATCAGTTGATAAGGAAAACGATGAGGAATGTTTAGTTTGAACAGGTGTTGGATTTCGCAACCATCTTGCACTCGTGAGAGAAGGCATNCGCAACCATCTTGCACTCGTGAGAGAAGGCATCAGTTTACAACTGAGATGACACAGGCATTCAAATTACTGAATGCTTCTGACCTAAATACTTTCATCACAAGATGTCAAAGCTTCTTTTGGTTATAAATGCAGTGCGGTGAGACTACATAATAGAGTTACATTTTCGAGTTTTTAAGGAAGTCGCACTTACGAGAGTCTACTTATTGTGAAAGCTAAGAAACCAACAATCTTCAGAAATGTACAAGTGGAAAGTCTTCCTNTGGAGAATCAAAATAAGAGTGATGTTATTAAAGATACCCTGAGAAAAGCTGAAGATCAGTTGATAAGGAAAACGACGAGGAATGTTTAGTTTGAACAGATGTCTGAAGCCCTTTTTTGTGGTACATGGCATAAAGAATTCTACAATGAACAGGTGTTGGATTTCGCAACCATCTTGCACTCGTGAAAGAAGATGTCAGTTTACAACTGAGATGACACAGGCATTCAAATTACTGAATGCTTCTGACCTAAATACTTTCATCACAAGATGTCAAAGCTTCTTTTGGCTATAAATGCAGTGCGGTGAGACTACATAATAGAGTTACATTTTCGAGTTTTTAAGGAAGTCACACTTACGAGAGTCTACTTATTGTGAAAGCTAAGAAACCAACAATCTTCAGAAATGTACAAGTGGAAAGTCTTCCTTACAAATACGCTAACCAATCAGTGCCATGCATGGATGAGTCACATAAGGACCAGTTGTACGAGTTTTGTGATTTCCAGTCTGCGTACCCTAAACTTGACAAGAGCATAACAGAAGACTAAATTTTGGGTAGGTTTCTTTAAGTGCCAGACCATCATTGGTATCTCCTGTTCTCAACTACTATTTCATATATGTTTTAAATTCCTATCAGTAATTAGTTTGCTGAAAGAATATTCAGCATCATGAAGAACCAGTTGTCAGATACAAGAACCACGATGTCTGTGGACCTAGTGAAGAGAGAACTGCAAATCAGAATGAACTTTTGTGAATGTTTCATTGAATTATTCTATTTCCTTCGAGAGGAAGGCAGTAAAGGACTTCTGAAAGCATAATGCTAAATAAATACTAGGGAGAGAACTTTTGAATCCAAGATTTATCAAATCCCTTGAATCCAGTGGATTTAAGGATCCGATTTTTCGAGGCAACATTCATTAAAGTTTCAACAGAACAGTTTGAGATTAGCTTTCCTAACAGCACATTCCAGTTACAGTGAAACCCTTATATATAGGGACATCTGTATTTTGCAATGTGCAAAATCATGAAATTTTCATGCAATTTGCTTTAGTTATTTGAAATGGTGAAATAAGCAAATGCTTCGCAAAAACATGAACCAACTGTGTTAAGATTGATGTGATGCAGTAAAAACGTAGTTAGCTCAAACAATATATTCCAGTAGCTTCTGCTGAATCAATTTTTATAATTTTTGATTTCGTAATCAATTGCTTGTTGGAATGACATTCAAATTGTGTTTGTTCAGATTATTAGAGCACATGATTAAATGGATGTTAAAAAAATTTTGACACTGCAGAGCACGTTAAAATTGGAGAATTTTACATTTTTCATAACATTATTTTTGCAGCCCAAGAATTATAATATAAACATATAGAGAATATGTTTACCTTAAAGCATACAAATGCTAACAGCACTGCACCAGCATCGTTGGAGAAAACCAAAATCTAGAAGGGTGAATAGGTTATTTCAACAAAATCAGCTTTTAGGGGAAATCATGAATAATGGCAATTAAGTTATTTAGTGAAATATTTTTATGCATTTTAACCAAGAAATTGCATAAACAAAGTGACATAAATAAACTTAACCGGTTTCTATAAGTTGCAGTGTCTTTTAAGTTTTTGCAGTCAAATACTTGGGTTGATGCAAAACGTGACATTCTACCAAAATTTTTTACATTTATCTTTAACAGAATAGTTTTCTATGGTTGTTATGTTACAATACAGGATGATCGGAAAAAAATGCCGGGATTACAAACCATTATAATAAAAAAAGTTTTTAGTGGATATGCGTGCATGATATAAAATATTCTGCAAGGTCCAAATTTTTTTGTCCGTAAGATCGACAGCAGTGCACACGAGTGGGAGTGGGTTGGCCGTGGGTGTGCGTTGGTACACGGCAGGCTGTAGACAGTTCAACAGAAAGTGCAGTTTGTGTTGTGGTATGCCGAACTGAAATTGGTTGTGGCAGTGCAACGTAAGTGGCAAAGTTTACACCCACAAGAAAATACTCCAGATGGCAAGGCTTTGAATCTGTGGCTAAAACAGTTCAAAGAAACAGGTAGTGTTGAGGAGAGAAAAATGTATCTCTGACCAAGAACATCGTAGGAAAAACTGGAACACATAAGGTAATCATGCTTTAGAAGTCCTAAAAAATCAATTTCTTGTACAAGTTTAGCATTGATGATTCCGAAAACTACCATTTAAAATGTGCTGCACAAATGCATATGGCTCCATGCTTGCAAGATTCGGCTGCTGCATGAAATTAAACTGGACAACATAGAAATACGAGTGAAATTTGTAAGATTTACGCTCAACACCATTGATGACGATTAAACCTCCCAACAGAATGTTTGTTCTACTGACGAAGCAACATTTCATGTGAATGGATGTGTCATTCGACATAACTGTCACATTTGGGGTTCACCTCCACCAAGAGAGATTAACAAGTACGTTCGTGGATCAGCAAAGGTGAACGTCTGATGTAGATTGCTGCCGATCGTGTTGCTGGTCCCTTCTTCAATGAAAGCACCATTACTGGGGTTGCGTACCTTGACTTAATTTAACTATATGTCTTTCCACAGCTCGAATACTGGGAACAAGAAATGGAGCACGATGGCGCTTCTCATTTGAGTCGCCTCAAAGCCCAGAACTATCACAACTGGACGAGGATACGTTACAAACATTGTGTATGCGGAGAAGATAAGGAACATCCAGCCCCTTAAAGAAAGGATCGCTGCAGCGACTGCAGCTGTAACTCCAAACACCATTCAGAAGACGGGGCAGGAGATAGAATACCGTCGACGTCTACAGAACTACAAATGGTGCCCATATCGAAATGTACTCAGGTAGGTCTGAAACTTTGAACCTTACTGAACATTTTAAGGTGCCACACATTCATATCCGTTGATAACTTTTTTTATAATAACGGTTTGTAATTGCGGCATTCTTTTTTTATGATCCTATAGTTTTATGTTCTGTGTGGAGATCATGGCATTGCTTATAACTTATTACACATTCATATCAGCTGTCCCTTGTGTTTCCACATACATGTACTGTGTATATGGACTGGCAATTATGGTTTTTTATAGTGCATTGGCAAATTTTAGCCTTTAAAATAACTTATACATAAAGTCAAACACCTTAATTTAGTATTTTACTGAAGGAAAATTAACTGTACACATACTTTTGTGTTTGAAATATTAAAATCACATTTTAAAAACCACCATAATTTTGTACAAAATTACAGAAGTAACAAAAATATACAAAAAATCACCTCATCAAAACTAATGAAATTGTGTTAAAAATTTTCACCTAAAACAGGTGTGCAGTGGATTTGCAGTGGTGGTTATGTAGACCCAAAGTAAATATAAATGTATAGTTTTTTTGTATACCTGTGAAAATAATTAAAGTTTTGGAGCAAATTTCTATGATTTGGGTGGAAAATATTTGTTATATGCAAGAATGCAAAAATGTTATTCAGTGGAAATTGTTTAAATTGCTTGTGTGGAAGATTCATTGGGACCATGAAAAATTGGCATTGACTAAATGAATTCTTTATTGCAGAAGTGAACATAAAACCAACAGTGCACGTATTTTGCCATGTTATTTGAAAACAATGGGACGGCACGGCATGTAAATGGACTTCAAACATCTTAACCTTATTTTGGCCGCCTTCCGTTACTCACTGATTTCACTGGCCAGTAATTTCAGTAACGTCACCTATTGTTCCGCTACTACTGACCAGCACTGATGATCACTGGCACTTGTTTCCACGTGCCGCTGGGTGGCACCCTGCACGAGGCTATATTGAATGCTGAAAGCACTTTAGTTTACTAGTGCTGCAGAGGTTATGCAGTGTCAGTGAAATATGGTTTTTGGCGGGCGATTCAAGTTGTAGGTGCTCAGAGATATTTAAAATGTGCGTATGGCAGGATCATCAAATACAAATTAGTCCTTACTGAAATTCTGAACAAAAGCAGTACCAAAATTAATTCAAAACAGAGTTATGTGTTGTTTAAAAAAATTACTTTTCTGTTGTCAAACAATTATGAATTATTGTTTTCGTGCATAAAAATTCTTTTAACTCAATTATAATGAATACCCCTGCAGAGCGTTCCGAAACGACAGAGTTACTGACTAACAAAATATTTACTGTTCACTGCTGGCTGTTCCCTTACTGCTGACGAACTATCAGTGCTCATCAGCCGTAACGGAAGGTGGCCCTCACATTCTTCGTTATTAATGTACATGTTATACATAACATAGCTTAACCATACTGAAAATTACACACATAATTTTCTCGATAATGCCTGACTAGAACTGACTTGTTGCTAAACATTAAACATTTTAACGCTACCACAAGAAAGCTGATATGTCTACAACTGAGGTTTACAGGTATAACAATAAAAAGAAGATAGGTGTATATACAGGATGATTCTAAAATCATGGGACAAACATTGAGGGATGGTAGAGCTCACTAAAACAAACAATTATTGTAAAGGAATATATGGGCGGGAGTGACGCGTTGAGGCACAAACACAAAAATAACACATGAAATGCAACACATTGTTTATTTACAACGTCGCCGCTAAATGCCTTTTTACAGCAATGTTTATAATAATTGCTCAAAATTGCTACCACCGACAGTAATGCAAGCTTGGTAGCATCGGTGGAGTGATCGGCGAACAGATTCAAATACACCGGGTATTTCACACACGCGTACAGCCGCACAGGATAGTCGAGCGACAAGATCTTCAATGGAATCAGCTGGAGTCTCGTAAATGAGGGCTTTCAAATGCCCCCATAGGAAAAAATCAAGACTCAATAAATCTGGTGATCGTGGTGGTCATCGGACTGGCCCACCATGCCCAATCCAGCGCACCCCAAAAGTAGCATCCAGGTAATTGCGGACTTCCATACTGAAATGGGCTGGCGCACCATCATGCTGAAACCACATTTGATTGCGAACGCCAATCGGAACGTTTTGCAGCAATTCTGGTAAAACCTCTTCCAGAAATATCCGATAACAGCGGCCATTGAGTCTGGTGGGTACCTATGAGGTAATCATTCACAATACCCGCCCAAAGATTCACAGAGAAGCGTTGTTGGAATGCATGTGGGCANTATGAGGTAATCATTCACAATACCCGCCCAAAGATTCACAGAGAAGCGTTGTTGGAATGCATGTGGGCGTGTGGCATGTGGATTTTCTGTTGCCGTGTGTACTCTTAACACCCGTAACTTTTGCGGAACGTGTGTAAAGGTCGCCTCATCTGTGAATAGCACATGAGCTCGAAAAGCCGGCTGCAACGCACACTGCTGTAAGAACCATTGGCAGAAAGCCACGCACAGAGGGTAATCACACATCTGTGAAGCTTGGTCTTTTTGTATGTGGAATGGGTGTGAACGTTCTTCATGCAAAACTCTCCAAACAGTTGGTTGACTGACATGTAGACGACATACNACGTTCTTCATGCAAAACTCTCCAAACAGTTGGTTGACTGACATGTAGACGACATACTACAGCCCTTGTACTTGTGCCGGGTGTTTCGTCCACATGGTCCAAGATGACTTCTTCAAGGTGTGGTTGTCGTACAGTCCTCGATCGACCCCTTCCATCAGTATTGGCAATAAATGAACCATTTTCGCAAAGCTGCCGATGTAATCGTTCAAACATTTTGTGGTTCGGCATGCATCTACGTAGAAAGCATTCCCGATACAGCCATAGTGCTGCTCTGCCATTACCATTAGCAGCACCATACATTAGATGCATGTCTGCCTTTTCGCTATTCGTAAAATCACCCATCACGGCCGAACTCTCAAGCGCAAATGTTTTTTTTGCTGATGCAGCAGGTCACTGGCGCACCATTTGACTGCGCTCAACTATCGCCACCATTGTCAGCCAATCACACCATATGTAGAGGTCACCAAGCATGCGTGACTGTTGGTGGATGCATTTCCAGCAACTGTTTTAANGAACTCTCAAGCGCAAATGTTTTTTTTGCTGATGCAGCAGGTCACTGGCGCACCATTTGACTGCGCTCAACTATCACCACCATTGTCAGCCAATCACACCATATGTGGAGGTCACCAAGCATGCGTGACTGTTGGTGGATGCATTTCCAGCAACTGTTTTAACATTTTCTGTACAGAATCACTCATTAAGTATGCTGCTAATGATGTGTGCATGTAGGAACAAGTTTTAAGTTTTGCAGAAAATTTTCACCAGATACTGTCACATATTGCCAAGTGTGAGGTTTTTTTTGGTGCATTATTTTGCTTTATTGTAGAAACTCTTTGGCCGTGGTCAAAAGAAATATTACCTACTTCACTTGAGCATTATGCACAGTTACATTTGGTACAAATGTGTTCCAATCAACTTCCTATTTAATGTAAATTGACTGTGAAAATTGCCAGCATTTTCTGTATAGTAGTACTGTCTATTCACTGTTTCTTCACATTTTGAAAGTTAAACCTTTAGAAAATCGCCCCATGTGTCACACAAAATATGTAGGAGACAACAACCATACACGTATCACAGACGTTTTAACTAAAATTATATAATATAATTTATAATTAATATGAATACGTAGATACAGGGAGAAAATAAGTGTGTTGGTAATGCCTGGTAAGAAATAGTTCTTATGCAAATTATTATGAGTGTGCACGAATGTGGTGCACTCGCTGTCCCTTTGGTAGAACTTCATCAGGGCTTCACAAAACACAAAAGTTTGAAGTAACCGTGAATGGACTATACTTAGAGGTGCGTGAAAATAACAAATGATAAATAGATGCTAAAATTTTCAATAACCGCTATAATTTGCTCAATTTTCGAAAAAAAAAATTATCCTTTAGGATGACACCCTAAAGTAAAAGTACATCAACTATAAGTTATTTCAATTCAAGATGCCTTCCAATAATAGACCCCTAATGTGATTCATCAAATACAAGCTGCCCCAAATTAGGATGCACTCAAATTCAATATGCTCAAAAAGTGACTTGAATATTATACCTCGAAATTGACTCTAAAATAATCCCTAAATAAGACAACATTCTCCCCATTCCCAAAGAAATAACTATGAAAGAAATGTTGCCTTTCCTGATCTACTTTGGTATAGGAAAACAGTGCTTCAAAATATTTTGGAATGTATTTTACCACAACGTTTATTTTGACTTTTAATAAATATTTCATTTATGTATTTACATTAAAAATAAAAGTTAAACATAGTGCTTTTATATAGGAGAAAAATAATCAACTTCATTCTACACTTGAAATAGATATGATATCTTATGGCTAAAACCTGCTGACGGTAGACGGTATACATCACAATTATACAATTGTTAATAACAATCGTACAGTGTGCTTCTCTTCAGATGCAGGAAAGGTAAGGGAAGTCGCATTCCCTTCCTTTACTTGTGTATGTTTTCTCATTATGAAGCCCTACCAGTTGATTCTGGCATAAGAGTTTCTGAAATGCCTTGTACACTAATGAAATATACAGCCTGTGTAATGCATTAATATGAATTATTACACTAAGCAAATATATTGGCTGCAAATTTCTTAGCAGAAATTTACCAGCCAAATGAAAATGAATGAAATAATTGCTATAATTTGTTGCTGTTTGTCATTAAATATGCTACAAACTGCTAAAAAAATCCCTTCTCAAAGTGCTATAAAATGCTACAAGGGGCATTCCAAAATGCTATTTTCATGTACCACTAATTATACTACGTAGTTGAAATAAATAAAGTGCCAGGACAGATAATGATATTTGTTACAGTCAAAGAATAGTTTTATCAAATTTTTCTCTATGAAATATTTAATGTATATTGGAAACAATTATAATTACAATACCAATTACACCTACGTTTTGTTTGAGGTTGTAATTTCAAATTATTTACATTCAGTTTCAGACGTTTAACCATGCAATTTGTCATTAAATCAAGTTAATTGCTGATGCAAATGTTAATGTGTGTTTGAAGTTGATAGATTGTGTCATTTATAAACTTTTGTAGATTTCAATCCAGGAAGATGCAAACCCTACCTTACATAATAAAAGTATAGATCTATTTTTTTCCTAGTAGGCTCGCAGCATAAAAATAGTCCCCAAGTGTTTGGTGTNTTTTGTAGATTTCAATCCAGGAAGATGCAAACCCTACCTTACATAATAAAAGTATAGATCTATTTTTTTCCTAGTATCAACAATTAGGCTCGCAGCATAAAAATAGTCCCCAAGTGTTTGGTCTTCAAAAAAGTATTTTTGGCTCCCTTGAATTTTCTTGTGTGCATTTAGGTCTTTAACTTGATTTGAAAAATGCTTCATTTTATAAGTACAGTGGAACCGCGTTATAACGATAGTCGACAATGGCAAAATAAATTATTGCTCTAGAGAGTTATCGTTATTATAAAATTTACAGTGTCCTGTAATTTTTTAAATTGTATTTGCCCTTATAGATCCTGTGTTTAAAGAATGCCGTAAACTACACGTATGCAGCGACAAGTTAGTACAAAAATCTACGTCCTGACAGCGGCATTATGTAACGACCAGTAGACGCAATGTTGCTTCCTCCTCCATTCTTCTTCCCCTCCCTCAAATTTGCAGGGCAGCAGGAGGGAGTTAGTTACCTACCAATCAGCGTGCTACTTCACTCATTGTCTCTCTCTCTTTCACACACACAAAGCCTGGAGAACACTGAACTCCCCTCCCTACTTCCCTCTGCCGTCTCCAATCCTGTCTCACCCCTCCTTCCGTGCCTCGTTCCTCCTTCTTGACTCTCCTCGCTACCTCTTCTTCTCCTGTACCTCATCACTCCTATCTATCCCACCATCCATGGCTGTCATGTGTATCCTCAAAGCTTGCATCCTGTCTCCCTGCAAAGCAGAGTTTCCACATGTTTACGTTTCCCCTCCACTCCCTATCCCATTCAAGTTGCTGATCGATAAATTCCTCCAAGCCTTCTTTGTTTCCATGTATGGCAGAGGATAACCAACCTCTCAGGGGAGGAAAAGGGAAGAGGCAACACGGTTTTTTGAGGGGCGACATTCCAGCACGGCAAAAAAAAAACAGCATGGCGCTGCGTAAAAGAAGCAAAAAGAATAAGGAAGCTGCCCGCCCACTGCAGTTGTTAACGTTCTTCTTTTAACGTCCATAGGGAACCATTATCTTGCAGCACACCACAATGTTTTAGCTTTTAGCGCACCGAGTTATTTAATTAAAGTGTTTTCCAAACATATCACAATCACCACACATTAATGTAAAAGAAGAATAATTTGTTACATACTAACAAGAAGGCGCCACAAATTGTTGGTGCAATTTTATTTTTAAAAAATTTCTTCCTAATACTTCTTGCAAAAATCATGGTGCGAGCTATACATGACTAAATACGGTATCATAAACAACGTAACATTGTCTAGCAATTGTTAGACGTAATCATGCTTTTCCCCTTACACGCCTGGCACGTGGGGATGCGATGACCTTGCAAGCTGCAGTCTTTCTACCCCCACAACATAAAAGCTGCTAACATCTCGCCGGAACAACTCATGCGAATCGCCGCGCATGTTGGGTAACCTGCCATATGAATGAAGGCCTGGGCGGGGCGAGTTAGCTGGCCCTAACCCAAACCCTAATTTTGATTACCGCCTGGGAAGCCAAGGGCCCTCACAGGCCTGTACTTCCCCTGCGCTGAGGGGCTTGCCCCGGTGATGATAAGCGACGGCATCTCGCTGCCCCCTACTACATTCAACAGTACCTACAATTCCCTTCCGCCTCCTGCTATTCTATATCCAGCGTAGCCCCCTTTGCTTGGCCTTGATTAGCTCTACTCCCATTGGTACCTCTCTCCTCTTCCATCACACCCTCTTCCTTATTCCCCTCTACAACACCCCCACGCACCTCCGATGCGGGTGACGCCATGCGACAGACTAACAAAGGCTGGCTCTGGCATGGCAAATGGATTGATGTCACTTGCGATACAACGTGTTTAAACATTTTAAAAATACGAAAGGCTTCATTAACAGATTTGCGTTATAAACCAAATTAAGTATCTTTCAAATGACAGTGCATTTAAAAACTATTGCAGTAGCGGACGTGGTGCTATAGGTCATACTCGCAATAACGTGGTTCCTCTGTACATACAAAAATGTTTTTTTACTTTCAGATGACTGAAATTAATTTGGTCTATATTGAAGAATTCAGTTTTTATCCAATAAGTTGCAAAATGTTAAAATTCAGTACTTGTGCATTTCTGAAATACATATTTGTCAATGTAAAACCTCTACAACCAAAGGTCTGATTTGTCTGTTGTGCTTGTAAAATGATTTTACTTGAATGTAACACTAACAATTTTGACTTCCAGATACAATATCTCTGCCTCTGTGACTTTGTTCTAGGAGTCATCGCCACATGATGCATTGTTTTCTCTTTGTTAATACGAGTATAAAATTATACATGAATGGCAAAATGTCAACTATGAAATAAAATATTTTTTTGGTTACAAGTATGGGAAGATCAGCATTAAAGTCTCACGTCACCGCCAACTCTCATAAAACAGCTAGTTATTATGATAATCACTGGATTCGTGGGGCCACAGTGGTAAAGTGGTTAGACTACTTGCCTCCCACCTAGGCGAACTGGATTTGATTCCTTGTGGAGACACTCCTGCATTTTCGCATGTGAGAATCATGCTAGATGATACTGCTGGTCTGCAGATTTTCTCAGGAATCTTTTGTTTCCCCCCACCCATGCATTTTGACACTGCTCCATATTCGCCTCGCCTTGATCGGTTTTCAAGACCTCAATGTTAAGAGCCATCCAAATCTCACTCACTCAGGATTCATACTGTCCTTGAAAATTCTGGTTTTGGCCTTGAAATCCCAGAAATGTCCTTGGAAAGAGAAGTTAGATTTGTGTGGCCCTCATGCCATTTATTGCCAAATATCTATACTATTTGTTTTTGCTTCTCTGAGACAACTTGTATTCTGATTGGTTGGCATTAAGTGCAAAGACTCGAAGTTTGGCCAACTTTCAACACGTGTTTGATGCTTAGCATTGCAGCAATGTTTAACGCTCCTCATGGATTGACAACTTATTGTAACTCATTGTAGCATCAGCGTGCTTGTAGCCGGCACATTCCCACCAACGATTCACACCATGTCAACACTAATGTTGTGTGTATTTCACCATCATTTTACCAATTTTTGTTTTACATGACATTTCACCTGAACAATCTTGTGATTTGTTTAGTTTATGCATTCATTCATAGAATATAACTGTACAGAAAATATTTTAAAGAGACCAGCTCAATTTTTTTGGCAACATGGGGTTCAGATTTGTGTAGAGATTCAAGAATATTTAAAAAGATTCAACCATAAATTCGGATTCATTAAAAATTACAATTCAACCTATCCATACTATATACAATATAAATGTAATCTAAGATACATTTGCATTGGTATCATGGCACTGAATTTTTAGGATATTGTTTAATAATTATCAGATTTAAGTAGGGCCTAATTGAAAAATCTACATTTATGTAGGCCTATGAATTAATATTATGTTTATTTTTAACTTGGTTATGTTAAAGTAGTAAAGAGATGACAACCTTAAAATAGGCAGTAAAGTAATTGCTTGTCTCTGTTCTGGTAGAATGTCAGATTTTGTTGTCGTCTAGCTTAAGGTTTTCGAAAGGCAGTAACCCAACACGCATCACTGTTTGTTGGAAACAAGAACGTATGTAAAGAAAAACGAGACCGATACCAATTTCAGTGGGCATCAAATTTAAATATTTTACTTTTAAAAACACCAATTCCTCACAAGACAACAATGTTACAACAAAAAAAAACTAATTTTTTTTATTAATTACCTTACAGTGTACATATTAGAAATCTCTAGTACATGTAACAGTTTTACAACTTAAATGCTAATAGTTAAATGTTTTCTTAGGATAATTAAGCATGGCAATGTGCTGGAGTAGGGCATTTTATCGATGCAGCACTGTTACTTCTGAAAACCAGTATCTTTTGAGTTGTAACACTGTTCTACCGAGGTATCAACATCTGACGACATGAGATGACCATTCCTTATTTCCTGCCACCTTTGCTAGGAGCATGTTTGAGAATGTTTTAACAATGTGTGTGTTGTGCTGGGTTAGTGGTGAAGTGGGTGTGTCAGAGCTGTGTGGTGCAATGTGTTTGCCGGCCGACAGCCCCGAAAGTGAGCCCGGCGATGGCGGTGGTCCGGTGGGAGGAAATGACGTCGGCACAAGTGCACAACCTGCACCGCGCCCTCAGCAGCGTCCACCCCCTGACGACGACCTGGCACGGCCTGCCTGTACGTCTGTACTGTGCGATGCCTGCGACGAGCAGCGCTCCAGGTGGCGAGCACTGCAGGCCAGGCTGCGTACAGTACCTCCGCTCGGCAGCCGCGTTGCGGGTCCTGTGTGCCGATCGATGCTGGGTGCACTTTGTTTCCGTCGGCGTGCCCAACAAGAAACCCTTATCCGCTACAGAGTTCAACAACGGCTACCTGTCCAAGAAGAAAGAGAGTGAGAGAATATTTACCTAGTTTCAGTTATGGTGACTATAATTTAATAAACGTTTTTTGTAATTTAACAAACACATGTTGACATATTTCTAGTGATAGAGAAGTAGATCTAGCAGCAGATTGTTCAAAGGTTTTTTAAATAATTTTAACTGTCGCTACAGTTCCTCATTCCTTCTCATTATTTTGTTACCTCCTTCGGAAAATGCAATAATTTGAGTTGTTGTTGAACATTATATTTAGGTCATTTAATGATGGTTTAAGGCATCTTCTTTATGAAGGAGTAAATATGTTGCATTATCTAAAAGCATTGCTTCCTTACGAGTATGAAATGCATAATAGGCAAGCGTTTCATCTGTTCACGCTTTTTAAAGGTGAACATTCTAAATGTCTTGGCATTGTTTTTATAAATAGATAAAGAATAATGGTTAACTCCTCTGGTATTCTGTTAACTAAACCAAACATATTTTCTTATGATTTCAGAAGTGTTAACCACATTCAAAAGTATTGATTTGTATCTAAAGAGGAAATAATTGTTACCATCTGTTGATATTTACAAATATTATATATAATCCATTCACTGTATCTTTGATACTTTTGAAAAGAACCTTTGAAAAATCACCCTAGGAGTTACATGTTCAATTGGTTATAAAAAAATATATATGGAAAAAGGTTTTGTCTTGCTTTTAGCACTGAAGCACCATATAAATTGGTTGTTTTAAGTTTTAAGTATATTTTTTCAATAAATTATAATAATTTGTTAAAAGTCCGTACGAATTAACAACGGATTTTGAAGGGACATGTTGGTTATAGCTGAAAAGAAATAGTTCGTAGGTTAAATATTAATATGTATAAATTTAATGCCGTAATTGTAAAGTTAATATTGCTAAACTATATATTTACATTTTTACGTAGCACTCATGGGTAAAGATTTCACTGTTATTAATTGAAATTAAATAAATTTCAGTGTCTGTCCAGCGGACTCATACACTCCATCTTGTCCGTTTGGGCACGTTTTTTTCAGAAGTATAACCACGCCATATTGGATATTGGAGACGCTGAATTGTGGTTATAAAACTAACGTAACACATTCTTTCTACTTATAAGATAATTCTAGGTTAAGATGTAATTTTAGTATTAGCGTTGTTATTTCTGCAGTTTATCTTTGTAAGTTTTAAATAAACGTGCAAAATATAGAAAGGCATTTGAATATTTCCGTTACGTAATTCCCTTCGCAATCCTTAACAGAAAAAAATATTTTAAAAGAATGAAAAGGAATCGATTTTTGGTCAATAACTGATAATCGATTATTTTCGAAAGCTTTTTGTGGAGCGTAAGAGATAGCAGCACATTAGCGTTGGTTCTTGAGTACCAAATGTTAGCCGTGACTTACACGTCTTTCTCTTATATCGTCTTTGCGCCGCACGTAGTGTTGTTTTGATGTTGTTGCAGTGAAGAAGTGCGACAGTTTCTTGATTGAAAAGCGATGTACCTACACCGCAGGTTTCAAAATGAAAGTGATTTTGTTTGCTGAAGAGTTTGGAAATCGAGCCGCGGGCCGTGAATTCGTAGTAAATGAAACGTTAGTGCGGGGCTGAAGGAATTTTTCTCACTTATAAGTCGCACCCCAAGTTTTCAATATATTTTTTCAAATAAAATGTGCTAATTATATGTGATAAAATACGGTACCATTTATCATAGTGAAATCTTTAACCTGAGTGCTACTTCCAAAAGTTTATTATGTAAAATTTAACTTTTTCCTTAAACCAAATATGTAAATAAATATTAATACAATAAGTAAACTTTAATTATATTATATAATAAACAGTTCCGATATATACTTCAATCTACCTTTTTGTATGTATTACAACATTTCGCTAAATTGATTAGCATTTTTTAGACATTTGGAGAATTTTATTAAAGTATATGACAGTTAAGATTGCATGGCATTGTTTCTCTTCAAAAATAAATTTTGGTAGTTCCCACAAGACACTGTTTGTTTACAAAATATTATAGAGTTCCCACATGGCACTGTTTTTGTTTGCAAAACGTTTGACAGGTGTCACAGGGCAATGTTTTGTATACATACTGCGGAATGATACATAATCGGGTCCCCGAAAGTAGATCTTTAGCAGGGCTTCAGAAAATCTTGAAGTTACTGTGAATACATTATACCAATTTTAATGTGTATGTGTTTATAGTGCTGATTACCTCACAAATACCGTTCGTTGGTTATTTAATGAGTATGCAATGGATATATCAGCCAGCTGATGTAAACACCATCTGAAACTCACGTGGCAGTATTTATTTTAATAGGTATACAACCAACAGGATGAAGGTATAAACTTAGCAGGCATTTCAAAAGTGCTCATTTTACTGAGAATGGCCTCCATTTATAAAGAAAAATATTAACAGAACACACCTTGCTTTTAAAATATTGTTTTATTTGTGAATAAATACACACACATGTTGTCTGTGAAAATGTTTTCATTATTTTTTTCAGTTTTGATAAGACAATTTTGGTATGTTTTTCATTACTTTCTTTAAAATTTCATCAAAATGTCTTATTTNCTGTTGTCTGTGAAAATGTTTTCATTATTTTTTTTCAGTTTTGATAAGACAATTTTGGTATGTTTTTCATTACTTTCTTTAAAATTTCATCAAAATGTCTTATTTTTTAAATTTAATACAGTATTATGAACAACAAATACTATTGTAGCCAATCACTTGAACCAACTATGATTTTACTGCTTCACATGTGAATCTTACACAATTATTGCAAAGTGTGTGCCTATTTCGCAATTTAAAATAATATAAAATGCAATGAAAATGTTGTGATTTAATACCTTGTGAAAAACAAGTGTGTTGTGCGGCACTGTATCTTAGGCCAACTCGCTCCCTCATTTTTATGCAGGAACCTGTGTTCACATATGCAGTTGTTGCACAATGTTTTAAAATATTATTTAGTGAATGAATATCATCATCTTTCTTAGCAAACATTTACCAAACTGTCTCGTCAGGCACTGCAGCTTCGGTGGATTTGCAGCCCAGTTACACAATGTCTGGTTTTGTTCCGATTAAAATTTAATTGTTGGTTAGATACATTTTCTGTTTCTCAATATATGGTCAAGAATAACCAAGTTTAATTTGCCTCTAACCAATGGTCATATTAAACACAAGAATAGGCTCCGATTACTGGACGAATCTGAACATTACAACAAATATGGTGGCCATTGTTGGCTGATGTGAGGTTACATTTGTGTATTTAAATTGTGTCTAATGTCTGCAGAAGATTTCAATTGGTTATATAGAATGATGATAAAATTATTGCTTGTGCCAGTCGATCACAATTTTTGGCCTTGATTAGAGAGAAGTAATTTTCGAAAGAATTTTATACATGCAAACATGCAATTTCAAGATTTATGGGCGATATTAGTATGGGTACCTACATACTCTTGTAAATAGATTAAAATAAGCTAGAAACACTTCTTTGGCGTTGAAATAAACTGATATTGTATAAATGTAACTAAATATTCACGTTTTCTAAAATCACTACTTTTTCAGGGACTCGAACAATACCTTATGTTCAGAAAACCAGGTATAGTTCTGCCAATGTGTTTTATTCTATAGTAGATTTGGATTTTGTTTTGAGGTACTAGGAAAACTTAGTTTGTCTGTTTTAAATTATTGTAAATAGTTTCGCAAAGGTCTGCACTCTCGTAAAATTATGGTTTTTGATAGTAATTTTATTATGAAAGAGGTGATGGATCCGCGACAGCCAATAGCATAAGTGTTTGCGAGCACATACGTACTGAAATTTGGTTTAATTCCATGCAAGTTTGGTAGTTTAAGTAATAATTCTGTGGAGCAGTGCACTGTATTTAAAATGTACACGGCTATAAAGCAATAATTGTTACAAGTATATTTTAAAATCCGAGACAGTTCACCATCTGGGGGGTAGCTCGGATATTTTTAATATGAAATTAATTATACCTGTTACAATTTCATCCAATTCTGTGTGGCATTGAGCCGTACAAGGCATTTTTTTTGTATTGTCTTGCAAAATGCCTAGCCATAGCACTTTTTAGCATAATTCGGCCTGTAAATGGATGACAATATTTTTTAAATAAATATTCTGGCCTCCGGGATGTTAAAGTTTGTGGCTTCAATGTTTAGTTACAAAGTTTGTCATTTTGGGCTTGTTACAAAAACGTCAATTTATGTAACAGTGGCGCTATCTGTCGTTGGAAAAGTAGAGATACAGAAGACAGTGTGTTTGGCGACAAATATAACTTTTATATCAAGATCATTTTTTTTTTCCAGGCCTTTTATCTGTTGCAGAGTATTTTCATAATTATACATTCATGTCATGAAATTTATTTCACACCCGAGACATATCGCGCCGTTAGAGAGGCTAAGGTTGCTTTCAATGTATTGTTAGTACATATTGCACATTCAGGCAGGCATGCACTGATGTATTTGTAAAGTCGTGAATTTCATTCTTGTGCTTGCGTGATGTGTTAATATTAATATAAATGAAGTATTTGCATAGTATTTCAATAATAAATAAATATATATAATATATATATAAGGAAGTGATTTGTCTGTACTTTATTTAGTATCAAGTAATTGTGTGTCAGCATGCCACAAGTTTTCTGAAGTCATGAAATGTGTATTGAAATACTTCCAAATCTCAAGTACACCCAATATGTAATCACTGTGAAAACAGTTCTAAAAGCTTCTTTGTGTTGGAATCACATGTCACATAAACCATTGTTGCATTAGATCAACTGTCTTTTGAAGTTAATATAATATTATCTGAATAAGTAGGGCTTCCTGGTCACAACAAACTTTAACGTAAACAGCAGACGACGACCTGACAGCAGCCAATCACAAACGAAAAAGTCACTGCCCTGTTAGATTTATCTTTATCAGCACTTAGTTAACCAGGAAATGTCTTTTGAGAAATGGTAGGAGACTAACCACTTACTTCTGTAATTTATCATATGGTCAGATAACCACTACTTTAAACAGACGTTGTGAAACCAGCCCCTAAAAATGAATGCTAATTAACAGCATAATTAGTCTCTGGAATCCTTATACCACGACATGCCTACATTTTTAATATTTCCATTTCATTAATAAACAATGTGTTGTTTTTGTCATTAACAGAAAAACCAGTCATTGGTCACCAGTGGAATGACCTGACATTGATTTAAAAAAAAAAGCTCAAATTCTTTGAGCTTGAAAAATATTCCAAGCCGAGCCCAAACTAAAGCAGGTATTCGGCTCGAGCTTGATCTTCAAGTACTCGCCACAAATATGTGGAGGGACATCTGGAGTAGGGTGTAGGGTGTAGGGTGTAGGGAGTAGGGTGTACTCCTACACGTTCTAGCTCAGTAGTTGCAGTGCCAAAAAGTTTGCATGATTATTATACAATAGGAACAGTTACACGATGAAATACAGTATTATCATAAAATAACAGTTATGCTTTGCCAGTTAGCTTGAGGTAAAGTCAGTTCATAGTAATGACATGTGACGGGCTGGAGCGCGTCGCCGTCTACCAGGTTGTTTCCATGTCAGGTCAGCACATAGGCATGAGGGGGCAGGCAGGCCCAAGTGGAGGTACTAGATGACGGGGTGAGCAACTCCGGAGGTCTTCTCCTAGAGGCCAAACAAATTAAGGCAGAGGCATCAACAGTTGATGGGGTGGGGGTTAAGCAGTGCCGGTTTCTTGGCGAGGATAGCAGCTGCCCTTCTGTTGCTCCACTTACTACCCCTCCTGTGGGTGAATGGCATTTACAAGGAAAAGATGCTACAGTTCACATCCACACTGGGGAGGCAGGCAGGCAATGATACCCCCAGCTAAGTGTAATTCAAAAGGGGGTAGTAGATCCCCCCTCCTCCTCAGACCTGGCACTCCTTCCGGTAGGTTTATACACGGTGGCTGGAGTAGGTTAACTGACTAGGGTGGTCTAACCTCTTCATCTTGTCTCTTGCTAGTGGTTGGGACTGTACCATATCTGGTCCACAGTATGGGTGGCAGTCTAATATGTTGTTTTGGGTGACGTACATCAAGTACTTTCTAGGGGACAGGCTGCAGTCCTACTCTAGATTCGGAAAATCAATTCACAAACCGCGGTTCCCTGCCGCTCCTTTGCGGGGTGACACCAGGATGGACTATGTACAGTTTACTCAAGAAGGAACAGACGGCAGTTCAATTATAAACTTGTTTTATTATACAGGTGGAGGGGTCTGGCCTTAACTGGGTGCTTCCTTAGCACGACCAGTGCTACGGCAAACTGCTGGTATTAACAGACTTTCTGCGGCGGGGAAGACTGGAAACATGGTAGCTTCCTTGTGTGCGGGTGGTATCCGCCGCTCGCTTAGATGTAACTCTCGTGTTGCTGACTGGTCTCTGTTCTCATGGACTTGTGTTAGGCGGGGTGATTTATATTACTCTCTTTCTTGCGACGCACTCTGCTCTCCAGGCGTCCTTCAGGGTTCGTATCTCTTCTGGGGCACGTGACGCACATGTAATGCTACGGAGTTGCAACAAAAAAGAAATGGTGTGACTACACATTACGCATCAGTAAGATCTTCTTTCAGGCACCGACAACATAGCTTTCCACTAAATGTAACCAATGTGACAATCTTAATATTTGAACTAGTACGTATATGCTTAGCTGTCCAAACAATATTGGCATATCATAAATATTCACATTATTTTACCAAAATTAGATAGGATTTACGACTTAATAGTCTGTATTGATAATGGTTCAATTGGTATAATTCATGATATAATGAATTACTTATGTTACACGTTTATATTTTGTAGCGACTGAGTTGGAGGGGGGGACTACAAAGATTTGTGTTGGATTATACAATGGAAGGACTGCCAATAATCAGCATAAATCTTTATTTAAAAAAAAAGGTTGCTGCAGCATATCAGGACTAAATTTCCCCGGCATCTCCAGGTTTTTTTTTCAGCCAACAATAAAAAAATTCAAAAAATATTTCTTTTAAAAAAAAAAAGGTGCATTTATGATTTGTGATTAAATTTAATTCATTGAACTTGCAGTTTGTGAACATCATCTACATCATCTACTTTGATGCACCACGGGTAATAGCCCCTGCCGGGGAGACTGGAGACCAACCAGAGAAGCAGCAGGATGTACTCCGTCCATCCAACGTAAGGAATGCCGCAGTCAAGTCTTCTGGAAGGAGTTACTTTAATATTTGTCATCTGTTTGCCTGACTATTCCAAGTTTTTTAGTTCTTAGAGGCTGTAGTTGTGTAGTGGTCGAACTGGTCTTGATTCCCAGCAAGGTCACTCCTGGAGTTTCACTTGGGAATTGTGCCAGACAATGCTGCAGGTCTGCAAGTTTTCTCTGGAGTCTCCTACCCATTCCCCCGACCCCTACATTCCAACACTGTTCCATATCCATCTCTCTTCACCCTCGTCTGCTCTCATCATCGCAGAAGTTTATGAAAATTAGAATGTGTGGTATTTGCCCAAGTAGCACTTGCATTTTCTCTGGAAATAAGGCCTAGGTGCCTCTACTATGTGGGCCAGACAGAACTTGAGTTGTTTATGCACACTGATGTAGTAAGGTGGCTGCCGGCAGCAAGGCGATTGCCAGCACATGCACACACTCCATGTCTAGTTTGTGTTGTGAAAAACATAAATACATCAAAATTCTGTAATATAATCCTCTCTTATAACATTTTCCTGCTTAATAAGGTGCCTTCGTTTGGTCCACAGACATCTTTTTCAATACAAAATTTATTTCTCATAAACTTTTCCCTCAGGCAGACTTTTTTGGTGACCTTGAGAAATGTTATAACGGTGTTTTACTGTACAGTAAAATGGAGTGCACAAAAAAAACACACACACACTCCCCCCCCCCCCTCTCCCTGTGCGTGCGTGTGTGGTGCCTCAAACCAGGATGTATCTTACATGTCCAAGACCAAGATGTGCGGGAGCGATAAGGGCAGTAGTAGCATGCGTGCCGCACATTACACTTGACTAGTGTACTGTCTTCCAGTCGATAACTTGTTCTACGAGACTTCGGTAGTGACACTGTCATATTTTTGTGCAATAGTTTCAAAAATGGATACAGAAAAGTAAATTGAAAACTGAACCTAGTCTTCCGAAGTTAAAACTTTAATAAACACAGTCGCGGGGGGGGGGCAGTTTTAAAATCAAACTTTCTTGCTGCAGTCTGCCATTCCCAAGTCAGCCTTCTCTCGCCCTCACTCCTCAGTATCCCTGTGTGACTGGCAGCTTACGTGGCACGTACCTGCAGGGGAGCAACCACCATACAACATCCCTGTTCAGCCACTTTCTCTAAGGCCACCTCAGATACACTCTACCACATTAGTTATATAACAGAGCTATCATGTCATGTTATTGCACCCTGCGTGCTGCAACCTGTGCCGTTTCACTAATTGTTTTCAATGTAAGCACAATTTTCCTAGTAAGTGGACAGCATTGGAAGCTAGCTGCCATACTACGTAATTATCACTTTCCTGAAGACGCTAAGCATGGATTAACGCACACTAAAAATTCCACTATGATTCGCTTTAAACCAATACTAGGGACGTGTGATGCTTCCGCAACAGATTGGAACCGGCCTATTTTCACTGAATTTGCAACTTTTTAAAAATCTGAAAATAGCATATTTATTCAGATTCAGATTTTATTTATTCATAGAAGTACACAACCAGTGCCCTACCAGTACCACTATCTGCAGATACGTTGTGTACTGTATAGAGAGAGCACGTGCTAAATACGTAATGTCAATGACTTACTTACCTGGCAAGAAAGGGATGCCACTTCATTGACATCCTTCATGTCAATGAAGTGGCATCCCTTTCTTCCCCTTCATGGTACCGCCTATTCACTTCTATTTAACTTGGTTGCCTATTGCCAGGTGGAGCTGCATTCTCAGACACGGGGGTCCCCAAGCAAAAGTGAGACTGAGATAATGCAATAGAAAGTGGCCGCAAAGAAATACACTGGTTCACTCCTTCCCACCCCCCATATCCCTGGTNGACTGAGATAATGCAATAGAAAGTGGCCGCAAAGAAATACACTGGTTCACTCCTTCCCACCCCCCATATCCCTGGTTAGGCACAGAGGACATCACATGGTTGCTATGCAACCACAACCTTCCCCCTTCCTGCTTGCTTATTACTGTTAGTGTTCTGAATCATTGAAGATACTAAGCAGGACTATCTTTCCAAGCCAAATGTTTACGCATGCATCGGCACTATAGCACTGGGTGTTTTATTTGGTAGATGTCTGCGTTTTGAAGTGATTCATAATATACTCTTAGTATAACTNGACTGAGATAATGCAATAGAAAGTGGCCGCAAAGAAATACACTGGTTCACTCCTTCCCACCCCCCATATCCCTGGACATCACATGGTTGCTATGCAACCACAACCTTCCCCCTTCCTGCTTGCTTATTACTGTTAGTGTTCTGAATCATTGAAGATACTAAGCAGGACTATCTTTCCAAGCCAAATGTTTACGTATGCATCAGCACTATAGCACTGGGTGTTTTATTTGGTAGATGTCTGCGTTTTGAAGTGATTCATAATATACTCTTAGTATAACTNGCACTATAGCACTGGGTGTTTTATTTGGTAGATGTCTGCGTTTTGAAGTGATTCATAATATACTCTTAGTATAACTCGTTTATGAGGGACACTTCAAGTACGTGCGTGGCACACTAGCTGTTTTTTTTTTGCATTTACAAGACACATTTTTACTCCTGCAATATGATCTTATTCTAAAAAGTCTGAATGTTAAAATACTATTTGTATAATTTTGATTGATCCTGTGGTTTTCTCACAAGAAGAGACTAAAAATGACTGCAGCGCTCGCTATGAGTTATGTTAGTCGCGGTTTAAAATTCTTCTTTTCTTCTCAGCGACAAGAGGTTGTTATTTGTACTTCTGGGACATCATATTTAATTATCTCTGGATTAAAATAGACTTATTCCCTTCAGTAAAACTTTATATAATTCTTGGTGACTAAGAGGGTAAATATACACTTATCACTATCAGGTATCCAGAATACTTCTGCCTGGGAAATAAAATCAATATTTCATTTTTTGTTTTATGCCAGTGGCAATTAAACCTCAACTTTAAAAAAAAACGAACTTTAAACATAATACTTCAGAGGTCAAAATAGGTTATTTTGGATTTTGTAACAGCGATCTTGCAACTGTATTCTTGGGAACTAAACCAGGCACAGAAATTAGCCCCTCAATGTCAGCCTAACGGCGAGCAGTACCACGCCCTGTTGCCACATATATCAAGCTCCCATTCTGTCATGATGTGTGCACTGTGAAACCTCTACTGTAGTAACAGAAATTGCAATTTGTTACATAAAGATGTAGTAGAAACAGAAATCTACAAAAACACATATTTGGAAGTTTATATCTATTATGAAACTGCCTGGGTAGACGAACTGCAAAATTTTACGTTCATAGTAAAAACATTCTGACACTGAAATTTATATATTGATAATGTCTTATCAAACGTATATGTAATAATTCTCATCGCAGTTGTGTGTAGCATTGAAAAAAATTATTCATCTTTGTGTTGTAGCTTGTAATGGCAGCACAAACTCCTCTTCAGTATCCCAACAGTTGTAATACTATTCTTTTCCATTACAAACTTCCGTCGGTCATTAGATTTCTTATAACAAAAACAAACGCTTTGTAAAAATATTGTCGTGGAACTTGCTAAAAACTTAAAACCCTATTTTCTCATGCATAGCTTACTGAAATTTTTTTCCCAAAGTCACAAATATTGTTTTGACCTCTCTGCATGCCAGTCACATTGTGTGTTCACCAGCATCACTCGCTCTTGCTGTCAAACTGTTAATTTGTTTTTAAATTTATACTTTTGCAAAATTATTTTTTTGATGGAAAAAAAAGATAACCTCCTCCCATACAACTACGTTTGCTAGCAAAAGGTTTACTTAGGACCATAATTTCAACAAAAACTTAACGTGCAAGGAAATGGAAAACAGCGAGGATCGTTCCAAGCCGGTCACGGCACTGGCCAGTGGGCTAAGGCAAACAACAAAGGCAGCTGTTCTAGACATTATCCACGTCGACTAAGCACAAGTCGTGACTATCGTCTGCTTAGGAGACATTTAGTTGTACCTACAATGTACGATACGTGAAAAATAGTTGTGAATTCATGCACATTCCGTAACATTGTAAAACACCAACAGATAAAGATACAGACTTGGGATTTTCACGTACTCGTTCAGCAAAATGAGCCTCTTTCAAAAACTGAATTTTAATGACATCTTTCACAATTTTTTGAACTGAAACCGTATGCTCGACCTGCTGTGGCCACCGTAACACTGCGAACTAGGCAACCGTGACAAGAGTACTGGCGTCAGCTGGTGGGAGGAGCGCTGCTGATCGACTGTACGCTAATAGCCAATAAGTTCTGTGCCTGGTATGGATTACACTTCCTTTGCAGAATTTAAAAAAAAAAAAATTTTAACACTGCCAAGTAAACATTCACAAAATTACAAAAAAATTCCAAGGATCTGAAGAAATTAATCACATTGGCCCAATTTATTAGCATATGAATATTTGAAACAGGCTGTATATTGAACCATGGAATGTATTTAAGAAGATGCAAGCAGGAGCAGTAGACAAAAATATGAACGAGCAAGAAATATTTACCACAATGTGTGTTTCGTTACTGGGCTTTTCTGTCTTCGCAAATAAATATGGCACGCAATACACACTATGCCTCCTCTTTGTACCGATCTTAAATCATGTTACACTGACTGTCTGGAAGGAAACTGCACACCAGAGCCCACCCAACTAACAGTACTACTTGCCGATGGAGTTGGTTTATGGTTTTCACTAATCCCTATGTATGTAACAGCTGCACACAGCACGCTGAGTGTACAGAACGGCTTGCCGTGAAGTCATGGTGCGCACTGGTGTGCACCATGTGTTATCACAAGTGCAGATTAACAAAGATCTGGCATTGACAGTGTTAAATAATTACAAACACTGTGCGTAACATGGAACTTGATATGACCAATATGCCTTCTAGATGTAACTGTACTTTCTTTGTTCCACCAATGTTATATGACAACATTACCAAAAATGTTATTAGTTTAAAACAAATTAAAAACAACTTGATGGAAAAACCATTGTTTTATTCTTTTGTATTTTTAGTCCGGACTTCTAGAAACTGATACAATGTAGTTGTTTTTACCAATGTTGCAAATAATTTTCCAGATCTCCATTGTACACAGAAAATAATATTACATCAACAAGTTCCTTAGAGGAAAATAAATACAAAACAAGTCAACTCCCCAACTTCTGTTCGTTTTTCAGGGCACTGTCATAAATTTCAGTAGGCGAGGATTCTGACATTTACATTGATAAAATACAATTTCTGGCCTTATTAGACCTCATTTTGAGTATAATAAGAGCTATACATTATCTGTGAATAAAGTTTAGCCAATAAACGCCATAAAAACTGAATGTTTTTAAAACTTATTACTGTAAACAATACATTAAAAAACAATATTCTTTATTTAAATGAGTTGAGACGACATATTGTCTCAAAATACTGCATATAATTGATTGTAATCAGACACCAAATGCAAGCCAACCTAAAACTTTTAAACGGCTTGAAAATGAAAATAATATGACAGCAAATGCAAGGCAAATTGTGAATGTCCCACGCGCATTTGATCAGCTGAGTGTGTGTGGAGTTATTATTGATCGGGCAATGTGTTCACAACGGGCGCGACAGCGAAGAGGATGCAGCAGGAGGGGTGAAACAATGTTACATGTCGCTGATACCTTGCGCACGTGGCAAATGCCTGTCTTTCCAAAGTAGTTAATTATATTTCACTGCAAAAGCTGTAATTTTGAAACCAGAATGAATGAATGAATAAATAAGGTGATTAAAATTTATTTCTTCACAATCTTTAATAATCAATCATTCAAAAACCACATCCTCTGATTATCCGTCGCGAGTTACACTGCACTCTGGCTTCGTACTTGCCCATTATTAGACGACATCAATTAATACAAAAGAAGCGTATCTATTTAAGAAAATTAATATAAATCTTCCGATTTCCTCGCAGGAAGTCGCTGAAAATGAACTTTACGCATGGTAAAACAAGTCGCTTGATGTTCAAACAAGTTTTGGCAACAAGAGGAAGTCGAGTGTGTGCTACTGGACAATCATTTTATTCGTGAAGATGCTGTCCATCGAGTTAAATTAATATTCTTTTAAAATTGTGTAGATTTTACGCCAGATACAATTAAAACCAAACTTTACAGGAAAACAACGACCTTCAATCACAAAAGAAAACATCTTTGCAAATAATAATTCCTTTTTATTTGTATTGTGTAACATTTCCAGACCAAACGATTTGCTTTGAACTACTAGTTATGATAGGTACAACTATTTTGAGTTACAGAGAATCTTGAAAAAATTTCTACGATCGCCAGGCGCACTTTACTTGCAGTGCGGCTAGGCGTGTAAGGGGTAACGGCCCAGAGATAGGACGTGCTTTTTCTTTTGCTAGGCAACAACTACTTCCCCTCTCAAAGGCATGTAAGGTGTGTGGCTGAGAGAGACAGAAAGAGGTGTAAGAAAGTGGATACTAGGTCACCACGCTGGTTGCTAGGTAACCACTTCCCCCCTCTCGTCAGGCATATAAAGGGAGGTAGCATATCAGAATCGCACGTAGCACAACGCAGCAGACGTGTTGGGAAAGACAGAAAACACGCTGCAGAGCAGTGATAAACAGTGGCGCACGTTATTTATTTCACATCCAGTTACTAGACGTTTGCATAAGCAACTAGCTTAAAAACAATCATTGTGNTGCAGCAGACGTGTTGGGAAAGACAGAAAACACGCTGCACAGCAGTGGCGCACGTTATTTATTTCACATCCAGTTACTAGACGTTTGCATAAGCAACTAGCTTAAAAACAATCATTGTGGGAAATCTTAGGTGGCAGGACCAAAATATACTTTGAGTCAACATCCGATAAACGATACAAATGTGTAGCTTTATCATTTATACCCGAGTTTTGTCTGAACTACTGAAAATTAACTGTGGATACGATTTATCGGTACATGCGTTTCCTGTACAGCAATCGACTGTATTGACAAAAAACATAACACTAGCACATCTGACAATCCATCAAACACAAATAACACAATCACATTCCAAAACTTGACATAGGCAATTAATTAAAAGTCTATTTCAGTGCACACACACACATTATATATATATATATATATATATATATATGCCAGCACATACAATAAACACTTAAATTTTAAAGTAATTGCTTCAATGCTCTTACAAGAATCTGATATTGCAGAACACACCCTGACACAAACAAAAGCTATCAAAATACAAGACCAAGATAATACAGGGTGAGTATAAAAGAATACCCCAACTTTGAAGGTCTATAATATCACAACCTACAACATTGGTTTACCAATCAAATGAATCGTGGAACTGTGAAGTTTGTTTACCATATCTTTATAAATGTTCATTGTGACGACCATGAGCGGCCCGAACGACATCTACGCGATAATCAAACTCGTTCCACGCTCTTGTCAGCATGTCCGGTGTTATGGTTTGGATGGCGTCCGTAATTCTCGTTTTGAGGTCGTCAATGTTAGCCGGCAATGGTGAACGAAACACTTGATCCTTTATGTACCCCATAGAAAAAAAATCGCACGGGGTGAGATGGTGAGATCCAGGCTTCTTGGGGGCCAGTGATGAAGAGCCTGCTCACCAGCTGCTCCTCGACCAATCCAGCGTTGCGGCAACGTCTCGTTCAGGTATCCGCGAACAGCTAGGTGCCAATGGGGTGGCGCACCATGCTGTTGGAGAATGAAGTCCCCCGCCGCCTCTTCTAACTGAGGAAACAACCACTCTGTAAGCATGTCCAAATAAAGGATTCCAGTAATAGTGAGCGCGTGAAATAGAAAGGGCCGAAAACAGTGTCTTTGGATACAGCGCAAAACTCTTCACTTTGAGGGAAGTGCGCTCGTGTTAGGCGGTTTCATGTGGAGGCTCCTGGCCCCATATCCGCACGTTGTGCCGGTTCACCTTAGCATTTGTATGGAACGTCGCTTCATCGCTAAATACCAGCTTAGGCATGAAGGCAACGTCTACCTTGTTCTGGGCAAGAACGAACGTGCAGGAAATCACGTCTCAGTTCTTTATCCTTTTCGGTAAGAGACTGTACAAGCTGTAAACTGTATGGTTTGTACAGCAATCCCTTTCGCAACACTGTCCATACCGTCGACTGAGGGATTTGCGTTTACTGGCTAGCTTGTCGAATTTATTTTCTCGGACAGCGAACGAACACTTGTTAAATTCATTGCACATTCTCTTCGGACACACACAGCCGCCCAGAACTTTAGCACCCTGTGTCACAGAACTGACGAAACAACGTACGATACTCCACCTATCAGGAGGACGACTTCCGTATTTGCGACGGAATTCACGTTGAACAGTCGTAACCGATTCACATTTAGCAAACTGAATAACAACGCTTTTGTTGTTCTGTCGCCATCACGATGCGGACTAACACAAAACACACGCTCATAGTGCGACGACAGACGCTCCCAGTGTCATCTCTTGGTACATAAAGGAACCATCAGACCATCCCTTTCACATTGACGTGTGGAAAGCGAGCTCGTTCCCCCCTCACCACCTCAAATCGAGCATTGATTATCGCGTAGATGTCGTTCAGGCCGCTCATAGTGAACACTTATGAATGTATGGTAAACAAACTTCACAGTTCCACGGTTTATTTGATTGGTCAATCAAGGTTGTAGGTTGTTTGGTTTTGATATTATAGACCTTCAAAGTTGGGGTATTCTTTTATACTTGTCCTGTACTTAATAATGAGCATTGTTTACAAAAATTAAGTTTAAATTCTGCACCATTTCAGGGAATGAACGAACACTGATAACATGTGTAATTTTTTTGGAATAGAAAAGTTAAAACATTTTTATAAATTTATAATGGCAGGAAGTGTTCGGGCCCTCATGAGAGTGCTTTACAATATCTTACATTTAACTCTGTATGGTGGTGTTTAACTATGGAATGTCATGCTGAAACTATTAAAATTTTTGCAGTGAGTCTGCCATCTGTTATGTTACAATTTCCTTGAGAATTTCAACATCCTTACACTAGAAAATGTTAGCGAGTGCAGAGATGCTAACTACTAAAACAATTTAACTAAAGCCCTGAGAAATAAACATCTGCTTTGGTACATTAAAAACTCAAATGTACATAAATAACTGCTATGTTTTTTTTTTAAGATGGCAAAACTTTTTTATGCACTGCATTTATTGTCACACATATAATAAAACAAGGCTGTTCAAGTAACGGCCCACAGGCCATATGCAGCCCGTCACAATTCAGACTGGCCCACTGACAAAATATTTTACCAGCAATTTTTTTTAAATACAGTAATCTCTCCGTTTAACATCTTTCAGTTTAGCAACTGTTTCACTATAATGACAATTTTTTTGGTACCAGCAAAGTTCTGAACACATTTCAGTTGATCAGTTTAAAACTCATTCAATTTAAGGACACTTTTTCCCAGTCCCTTGACAGTCTTTCAAGTCTTAATGTACATACTTGATAAATTAGGTACTTTACTGCAAAATTTGTAATAAATTAACTAATATACATTTTATTAAATCTTCATGAAAATTAAATAATGGTAGATTTTAGGTGAACCACGACTTTATCAAGTATTGTAATTATTTGTTAAGTATGGCGATGGGAAAACTAATTTCATAGCCTTGTCATAATGGGTTAAATTTGAGAAAGTAATTGCCTGGAAAATATTTTACCAACATTAATGTAACATTCAATAAGCCAAAATAACACAAACATAACACTGATTGTAACCATAATAATAAAAGTTCACAAACTTAACAGCATGCAAAATGAACACAACCAGTTAAGAACTGTAATAGCATCCAACAAAAAACCATTTTACTAAGATTACAGGAATAATTGACCAACTTTCCTTTCAATGTTGGTATGAAATTCAGCAATGATGTATTCAATGAAACTTACAACTTACCATATTGTATCCTCAAGTTGCATACGGAATGTATGCAGTACTGCAATCTGCACAACGTGGGTTATAACTTCTCAAATGTTGGACCTCAGCTTACTAATACAAATGTGAGATGCGTAGTAAAGCTAATGCACATTATGAAAGTATTACAACTGCAGTTATTACAGATCACCAACTTATTTTTTTCAAATGTTAATTAAATTCCAGAATTTGACAATCTCCCAATTGTAATAATTACTACAACGCAACCATATTTTTAACAGCTAATTCTCATTGTGACTTGCAACGCAGAATGCTAGAGCCTTGAAACAAGGTTCTACTGTATTTCTGTATCTGAAGAATACAAAATGGTTGAACTTTTATGGAATACAACTGATCAAATAATTTTGAGGAAACATCCACCTCCAACTAACAATATTTTGGATACATCATTTTCAGACTATTATAAAAGAAGTTGGCTTCTCTGCTGCCAATTTATACTGCAGTTATGCAGTTCTTATACAAGATGTCAATCACAACGACCAACCACTGGTATTCACAGCCTTACGCACAGCACACAACTAGTGTTACGCCACGAGATGTTCTTCTAAGAAGCACAGTCTAGTTGCACTTCGCATACTTGAACCTGCCTGGCAGTGAACACCAGTTGCAACCCTATCACAATTCAGGAACATGTTCTCATACCTCCTACCAGCTTATTCTAGTATATAACAAGCCACAGATTTGTCACTGCATCAGGAAGACTCGCAAATAGTATCTTAACAGTGCATAAGCTGTCGGTGAAGTTACTTCAGATTACCTTTGCCTGAAAAGAAAAGAGAAAAAACCACATAAAATATACATGTAAAAAGCAAACTACGGTACAGAACATGTTGCTTCTAGGCGTCTACTTCAACGTGTGTCAACGTAGCTTAACTACGTAATTCAAAGTTTAAAGTACCATTAAAAAATTAGAAATTTTCCAAAACCAAAATTTTTTCTTTAGACCAGAGGTATTCTGACTGAATCCAAATTTTTTTGGGAGAAAGGATTCCTCACAGGAATCAAACCCAGAACCTATAATACCTATGTCAATATTGAATAGGCTTGCATAACAGGTGCACTGAAACAGGCACAGTTGACAGTTCAGTAATTGCTAACACCAATAACAGTTATATAAACACTGTAAATTCAATTAAAAACCACTCTAAATGCAACCAAACTTGTATCACAAACTTATTTCATATTATCACAAGTACAAGTGAAGCGTTATATGGACACAAACCTCTGTTGTGTATAATGACCACCTGGTAGCAACCGCCATCAGGTAGGTATCAGGAAGTGCCAAAAATTACTATGTAGTGTGGTTCTTCGAAGGTTGGTAATGAAATAGTCTCTTGCAGGGAAAATTGCATGTTATTATTTTTGTGTGTTGGCGTAATAGTTGGCAAATATAACCTATAATATAATTATTGATAAGTGGTAAACTCTGCTGGAAATTACAAATGAACAGATCAGTAGTACCTACTGCAGACTTGCAGGAAATGTAACATACGAGTGTTTTCTATAAGAATGCTGAGTGTCAATGCTGATCTAAGCACAGTAAAAATCCATGTTTCTGATGCAGTTCCTTTCACTACTCGTCATGTTGACTTCCATTATTAACACTGCACAACCTAAATTTGTCGACAATAGCACTATAAGAAGTGAATTGTATTATGATGCCAAAAATATTTTCTGATAAGACAGCTTTGTAAACAACCTTTTCTTTTATCTACTAGTTGAATTGGTTATTTTAACAACAAAAAACACTCCAGAACTTCAAATGGCAATTACTGTTCTGTAGTAAAAGGAACGAATGTCTACCTGCAGGAAATGCAATAAAAGCCTTAAAGTTGTGTTAAATGTTTCTGCACAATAACCATAAAAATTACAAACAAAATATTATAAAAATGTACAACATATCCGTTGCAATTATTTTCTCTCTTCAGAAACTTCTTAACAGTGTTTGACCACATTTTAATAAAAAGTCAATAAGTACACAAATACAAAAATATGAGATATTAATGTGACCTTATTGTACACATAAAAATATATATTACAAAATACATGCATGGCAATGAAATGAAGGTTACCATAGCATGTGGCAAGCATTTCACCACTACACACACTTGTTAGGTAGACACACAGTACAGTAATCTAACACTTTTTAAATAGTGCCTTCTATTCCATAAATAATACCTAAATAAAGATTAATGATATAATGCAGAGCAGTACTAATATTACCAGGAACTCTTAATTCATCATCGGAATCACTGTCAATAACATTACTATTTCTCATACGGTTTGACCTGCAGATAGGAAGCTATCATTTGGTCGAAGTGCCTGATAGTATATTCAGCACATTGTCAGCTGAATAGGCAATATCGGCAAGTCGTAATACACATTCTTGGGCTATCTAGCTGATAAGTAATATTGAGAACTTTATCAGGAGATCATAATACAAGACCTAAGACTTAAATAAAAGGAACATGAATGCTAGGATAAAAAACATCAGTTTACATGGCATGTTATAGTACTAGTTTGCCAAATTTAGGTTGAGGGGGNGAGAGAGAGAGTAATTGGGTTGAGTGTTTCCTGAGAGAGCATTAAAAGTGGTGCTATCTTACAAAATGATGGACAGTCCGACAGATTTGGCAGAAATATATTAAGTGGTTTCTGAGATAGCAGTTTTTCCACGTAGTGCTATCTTCCAAAATGGCCCATCAAAAACAACATGCTGCAGTGGGGTAGCAAATTCTTTTGATAGGGAACTGTTGGTGTAGGTACTTCTTTTAACTAGTCGGACATTTATCCTATGGTTCCCCTCCTCAGGAAATACAAACTTATGTGCTCTACAAATTGCTACCAGATGAAGCTGGCCTGCCCAGCAAAACATCCCAATTGCACAACCATGTGAAAAATGTGTTCACTGCATGCTGCGCGTGTGTGTGTGTGTGTGTGTGTGGGCGCATGCACCTGTTGACACGAGCTGTGAGTACTTGAGCTTCTGTCCTATATATGTTGGTTTGTAAAATTATATTATATTTGTAATGTCTTATTGGTGTCCAAGCCTAGCTGTGTTTTCAGTTTTAAGGATGTCAGAAAGCTGGAAATGTACAACACTAGATGGATTGTGTACTGCGTGATACAGTCTGGGTAGGACACTTGTACAAGAATGTTATAATTGTTGTCTCGCTCCCCACCCATTCAAGCTTCATGTCATCATACTCAAACACACGACCCGAGGATATGTCAAATTAACTACTACTGCCATTCACCGCCATTCACCGCCACTTCTACGTTTCCTAGTCGAGATTACAAACAGAGCATGAAAGCAGCACGCAAGGCATTGGGTTACTTTCAACTCGAGGGCGTAGCACACACCAAGGGGACTTTATCAGAGGCTGACAACTACTGTATTGCAAGGCCCCTACAAGTTATATTTGGGTACGGCGTCAACTTATTGAGAAGATTTGTGTGTTGAAATAAATTAATATTTAAATTACAAATCCTCAAATTTTTCTGCAAAAAGCTACTAAATGTGGACTTTACACTCGGTAAAATGTTTCTGAGCTTGACAACATTTTTGGTGACAAGGGGAGGTTCAGTGCCTATATGCTTCTCTGGTATAATTTTATTTGGAAGCTGCCTGCATATTGAATTAAATCAAGATTTCATAAACCTGTTTGTTTTATCCAAACACAAACTTTATGTGAAAAAAAACACTTCTCGACTATGATAGGTGGGGTAAAGCACTTTGTGGAACCTAACAAATATGCACTAAGGCTAATAATTTGAAACTTCTGGTTCTATCCAGGGATTTCAAGGCTGAGGCATTTACAGTCGTCTGGGAACGGCTGGCTCTACAGGTCTCCTGCCCCAGCGTTCCCTACTGGCATGGTCTCTTCGGCCGTATGTACAAAATGCCCGCCCTGGGATTGTGCATGGTCAGAAGTGGCCCATGGGCTGCAGACACCCAAGGTCTTTGTGGGTGGTTGGAAGAGCTCTGGGTGATATCAAGGCAGTTCCTAGGCTAGTTGCCGCCATGCGAGCTGGGCAAGATCCCTCTGCTTGCTGTGTTCACCTGAGCTGGATTTTATTAGGACTTGACAAAATATTCCTCAGTGGGGAACTACCCGTTCAAGTCTATCTACCAAGCTTTTAACAACTGTCAATTGAGTCTGACAGGGGCCTTATCCTCATTCAAATTTACTGTTGCCTACTCTAGCTGTAACAGTTGAAACACGTGAGTCGAAGTTGGTCTACTGCGAAGACGCGGTCTGCATAGCAAGCACGGCCCCTCAGAACAGTAACTGCTTGTCCCGGTCAGACGGTTGGCTAGTGGTTAGCAAGCGGTGGAGTATCGCAGTGCTTGTTAGAGAGAAGTGTAGGTAATGGCTGATAATGGACAACTGGCATTTACTGGAGCTGCAACTCGATATATAGCAGCACAGCGAATGCCCTTAGGACTGAGGGTGTAGGGGGGTGACAGACTGCCTGTCAGCCCTACTCTGCAGCACCAGAGCAGACTAACTGCGCATCAGCAGGAGTGGCTGGTCAAGAGTTGCAAAACTGTAACTGGCGGATGATGATGATGCTCACTTAGAGGCAGACCAACCTTTGTGGCCATCTCATGTTCGTAGATGTGGTGGAAGGGGACCAGGCAAGGTGTTACAGCAGCAATGATGGTCCTGGGTTAGAAGTCATGCATCAAAGTTAATATTTTTGAAAGTCATTTGAGATACCCCTTAGACACCAAGCAATGAGCTGGAGTGTCACGTTAACACATGGCAAGNAGTCATTTGAGATACCCCTTAGACACCAAGCAATGAGCTGGAGTGTCACGTTAACACATGGCAAGCACCACATCCCGCTTGGAAGGATCTCTGAAATGCCAAGTGTGACATTTCCTCTCGTGTAGCTGGTGAGTAGGAGACAGTTGCCTGGCATCCTTGTGCCTTTTCTCTCACAACCAACCAGGTAAGGATAAAGAAACCTGTGGAGGGACTACCTGAGCTGTTCGGTATCCCCCATTCCCCCTATCCACGTACATTGCGGAATTTGTTCAATGATGACCAAGTGGCATACCAATCAGGGGCAACAACATTGCAACACATTTTTAATAGCATTTATCTACAATTTAGTTTCTCTTAAATTTGTGTATTTCCTTTATTTTAACAAAATGTTACCACCATAGCTCTGGAATCTCAAAATCCAGGGTGTGCTGTGCTGGGCTCAAACTGTCTTGTAACATTCTCCAGTGCCCACAGGATAGTCAACAGCTTACACAAGCAGCACTGCACTGAGAGCCATGTAGGCTGACAGCATCCTGGCTGTAGCCATTCAGTTGTGTAGCAGTGAAAGCATGTGTACATAGTTTTCTGCTTATCGTACACCATCCTAGGTCCGTTCAGTCTCGGCACAAACCCACCAGTAACTGGCCTAAAGCACGGCACTGTAAACCAGCAATCCAGTAACAGCAGAGCACAACACAAAGGAAGANCAGTAACTGGCCTAAAGCACGGCACTGTAAACCAGCAATCCAGTAACAGCAGAGCACAACACAAAGGAAGACACTCGTGTATCAACAGTGGTATATGAATCACAGCCCACTATCACCGCAGTCTAATCTTGTCAAGAGGGAAGGGGCCAACTACACTACTAGCGAGGTAAATTGAAAATTTCTCGCACACGCACTGCAGCCAAGGTACCTCAGATAGGCCGACAAAAGGTGAAGGCTAAGCAGTGATGGAACGCAATGGTGGGGGGAAATGGGAGTGTCCTGAGAAAACAAAGCAACATCTGCCATGTTTCCCAACATGTGAAAACTAAAGTTGATCATGCTTGGGATCAAACCCAGTTTACTGTGCTGGGAGGCAAGTGGCCTCGCCACTACACTAGGCCATCGCAACTTCTGACAACCTCACATGAAGGTGAAACATTCAACCAGTAACCACAACCAACGTTATATTATGTGCATGGCTTTCCTGTACCACAAATATCCCACTGTTAGCTAACTACTACTACAAACCATTAGTTATAATCATAGTGACTACTTCTTTAATACAAAATACAAGGGACCTGAATTTTTTGCAGTTTGGAATAGGTTTGGATAAAAGGTATTTTGATGATTATAAAAAAATTGAAAAATTGAATTACAGGTAGACTGTGATTAAGCATATTAGAAAATATTAGTAAGATGTTCTTATCACTAGCAAGAATTATCTTTAACAGTGGACATCACATTGCATTGTAATACAAATTACCAAATATTTTTAATAACCATACAAAACAAATTCCTAGCTCACCCTATGGAGAAAGAAGATAACTATGAGAACTTTGTAATAAAAGAGGTTTTTACTAACAAGGTTTCACCAATGTGAAATAGTGCTCACAGAATGTGCTGTCAGACGCTAATGGTCTCATCTTTGAGAACACCGTTCTGCTCCACGGCGATGTGAGTTCCGTTCTCCACGATCGCAGGCCGCACCTTTTCTTTGGCTGCCACCAACAAACCCTGATGTAGGTCGACAATCAGGTCCTCCGGGGATTCCAAGCCAACCGAAAGTCTGATCAAGGAATCTGTGATGCCAAGTTTAATTCGTTGATCTAAGGGTACCGATGCATGGGTCATAACAGACCTGCAAATACAAAAACAGCACCATTACAATTTCACATGCGTCATATTTAAAACTATTTTGCTGCAGAAGACGCTAGGTTTCAGACTTACGGCACTTCTGCAAGTGATTCGAATCCTCCCAAGCTCTCTGCAAACGTAAAAAGTTTGAGTGCTTTGAGAAAAGCTTTGCTCTCCTTCAAACCACCCTTCAGGTAGAACGATAGAATCCCACTGTGACCGTAGCACTGTTTCTTCGACAATTCGTGCTGAGGGTGGGATGGCAAACCTGCACAGAATGTAAGGTTGCTTACTGGAAAACGTGTTCACACAAATACTTTTAGCCTACAGAAAACATTGCTTTATATCAATAATAAACATAATAATCCAGAGTAAAGATAACATCTGTTGAAAATTTCTTGATTTAGATATTTAGATCAGTTTCAATTCTACAACATGTACGATGACACTTATTTTTACCATTTCTGAAGGGACCAGCAAAACGAGTTGCAAAATGCAGGAAAGTGGAAAGAATAAAATGATCCGTATCCAAATATAACAAAAAAATCGAAACCTTTTTCACGTTCCACAACTTACGCATGTCACAACAGGCATGCTAACCAACCACACAAAGCTACATTTACGGCAAGGAATGGATATTTGAAGACTCACTATGCCGAAGAAAACAAAGTCCATATGTTCTCAGTCACTGCTGTTTGACTTCCCAACCCGACTTTCTAACGCCTATTATGTGCGATTAATTTGTGACATGACAACGCAACTCACATTTTGAATATCATCCCAGGAAAAAAATTACATATATTAAGTTCTTAAAACTTGTATTTGAGTGTACAGTTGTGTTACAATACTAAATGCAGCAAGAGCCATACTGTATTTATACTAAATAAACTGCACCAATTTGATTTTGAAGTGGGTAAAAAAAGGCACCTTAGAAATATAGATGTTAAATTGTGATTTAGGCCATTTTGCCACAATTTGTGATTTGGGCCATTTTGCCAGCCAGCAACACGCTCCGCTCTGCTGTTTGCCGAGGCAGTCTCTTTGCCTGCTGGACGATCAGATAACACGACCGGAAATGTGCCTTTCAATGGGTACAGTCCGAGTGAGACACAAATAGACGAGATATTTAACATGAAAGGGCCACTTATTTCACAGTATAACAAGTTTGGCGTAAGTATGCAAAAATAAGGTAAACGTGTCATTTTTTTTAAATTGTAATACAAAGTTACTTTGATATGGAAAATATATACAACTTTAACATAAGAACTTTGAATGTGGAATGTTTGTCCACCAAGTACACCCAACATTCAAACATACGTACCTGGATGTAAAACTTTCTCAACAAATGGATGACTTTCCAAAAAACGAGCTACTTCCAGGCCATTTTTCATGTGTTCACGCATCCTGACAGCCAACGTCTTCAAGCTCCTGTTTACCATATAGCAGTCGAACGGGGAAGGAACTATACCAGATGCTGCGAGAAATTAAAAATAGAGCCTCAGGATTAGCATATTCAATTAGACAAATGGTTAAGATGGGTACTAATGAATATCTTTCTCAAAACTCTGAAAATGTTATAACTTACCATTTTGTATAAACTTCAGTTCCTCATACACTTTATCGCTGTTGACAGCTATGGAACCCATTATGACATCAGAGTGGCCGTTCAAATATTTTGTGATTGAATATACCACGACATCTGCTCCCAACTCCAAAGGACGCTGGAACAGTATACAACATGTCACAATACAACAATGCTGGAGGAAAAATAGTTTTAAATGTAGGGCTACTGAAAAACTATAAATAAAACTGCCCAATTTAGGGAAATAAGACCTTTTAAAGGCTCTTCACAATAAAGTGAGCACTTTTAAAATAAACCTCAGGAAAGTCACTGCTACTAACTGGAAATATTTTAACGGGCACACTGAGTGACATACACCCAGTAAGGTTGGTAACAATGGTAGTGCAATATCTCAACGTCAAATAAAAAGTGTTAAATAACCATTTGTGATAACTTAAATCACTTCTTTTGCTTTATGATTTTTTTTTATGTATTGAGTGTGAATTAGCAGATTTGTACAATATTTACTTTTCTAATAATTTTAGAATTTCACTTGATAGATGCATAAACAAAGAGATAAGGTCCATGGCAATGTTAACTTTACATAAGACGGAAGAATACACAACGTGCATACAAGTAGATATTAAGCAGGACTTTCAAAAATGGAGTTAATTTTACCATCCACAGCCTACTGTATCTCTCAGTGTAAACAAAACTGATCCAGTGTTCCGTTTCAGTGACAAACATTTCTTTTGTTAATTATATACATTTCACTCACCAAATTTTTTTATAAAAAACATGGTATACACTAAACATTATCTTATGTAGACTGTTCACAGTAAGGTGAGCACTTTATGAAGCCATAGTTACTTTTTCCTGCAAGCCATTTTTTAACCTTTACCCACATTTTAAAATAAATATTGCCACGTACGTAATAAACACAGTGATAGTCAACATCTAAGGCTACAATTAAATATATTTATTGACTATTATTCCAAATGAGAGGGTTTTTTAAAAGTGCTCACTTTACCATGAAACACACTAATCCTTACACAATTTATACACTAAAACTTTCATGAGACACCAAATCATTTGCAGTGTCAGTGTAATTTTGTTTGTTAGGTACTCTTCAGATTTAGCCAGCATGGGAACAGATTACAAGCATTATTTTACTTCAATATGGTTTGATTCTAATGTTGTGCACTTGTCTGTCGATGTTAATGTAGTGAGAGAAACGCTCTCTCACCATCAACGTTAAGTACTAGTATTCACAACTTGAGTGTTCACTAAAAGAGTTTTTAATGACAGCAAAATTGTGAATAGAACATCTACAGCAGATCACATAACAGCTCATCTTGTTATGGCATGCTCTTGTATAATTTGGTACTGTGATAAAATAGATAGGAAAGACAAAGTCTGTACATTTGAAGCGTTACATTCACAACCTCCAGCAATGATGGTTTCTCAGTCACACTAGACTACAGTTNCAAAGTCTGTACATTTGAAGCGTTACATTCACAACCTCCAGCAATGATGGTTTCTCAGTCACACTAGACTACAGTTGCAACAACCACCAACGTACACCAAAGATTTTAGTTGCAAGAAACTTATTTAACTTAGAAAATTCAGCTGATGTAACTCTAAATAAACTACATGACAAAAATGCATTCACACTATAGCCCATGTTTTGAACTTCTCATTTAACTCTGTTCCTACGGTGCATAGCAGGTTTTGTTCCACATCTCCTCGCACTGCTTACGTGGGATGATTTTTTTTTTTTCACTTTTAAACATACGACTTATGTGCGATTAAACTTCTTCACTCCTGTATATACAACATACAAGGGGACGTATTAATTCTTTATTTTCACTTTTGTACACACTGCCAACATATAATATCTATATAGAGAAAACAATTATTCTACAATTCCTGTGTTTACTTCATGTAAAACTTCTTTCCTTTACTGTCAAAGATTAGGGTATTCATGAGCATCATTTCCTTTGAAAGGATATACGCAGCGTAGGGACAAGGTCAGAGGTAAGACTGTACGCAGTACATGGTTGTAGCAGCATAGGTTGTGTTAATTTATCTACGGTGCACCGAAACAAGATGGCGTTCAAAGTATTTGTTTACAAAGACTTTTTTGCAACAAAAGCAAAATTTTGGGTAGGAATGCTGGAATACATATATAGTACATTTTGTGAATTCATAAGAATATTCTGAATGATAATTAATTTTGTGACATCCCTGTTTGTGTCTGTAACTTCTTACTGATGTTTGCAAACACATTTCTAGTACTTAAAAGTAAATTTTTTAATGTGTATGTAAAATTTTCACAATTCCCTCACTAACAAAACTTGAATATTCATATCTTAAGGTGCAAAGATGCGTAGGAAATTAAATACCCTCGACACATGACAGTTAAATGAACAAAATGTAATGGTGGGGGGGAAAACACAAGAATATCCACCAGCCATTGGCAATACATCCCATCCAGCGAACTCTGGGTAAATGTTACAAGTAAATACTGTTGCACAACTTCAAGAAAGAAACAAACCATAATGGAAACGAAACACTGGGGCTGTGCAAATATTCGGTATACTGAAAAGCAAACTAAAAATTACAACTTTCATCTTTATTTATGTAAGAAATTTGACTACGAAAAATTTCAATGAAATGAAATTTTCTTTTATTTCTATGAATATTTGGGTGTTTAATGAGTTCATTTAGTGCACCGGCAAAGAAATTTTTTCCCCTGTAAATCATTGTGCGTTTTAAACAAACTACATAAAACTGAAATTTAAATCTCGGCAGGAACCTCTGTGGAAACACTCCATGTACTAAATTTTTTGGTTTTGCTTTTGCAACAAATTTGCCATTGAATAACTTACTAAAATGTTATGAAATTTGTTTAACTTTTGTTAAAACTGAGCTCTTATGAAATTATTTTTTATTTTGTTTCAATTTCATGAAAGTTCGTAATTTATTTAATTTTCGTTTCAAGAGAAAAGTCACATTTTCACAACGCTAGGAAACACTTGCTAACACCTCTTGTCAGAAACAGTCAAATCTACTTTTGATATCCACCACTGGACCAGTCTTATTATCACCCCATGATTGATAAACACTTGTGCGAATCATACAACACCATTAATATTTTCAGGCTTTTCACCCAGTTACCCACCACGACTTCTAAACTGAATGTCAATATTAAAAGCTGAAGAATAATATCTAATTGCATAACACAAAAATTTGCATTTTCAAAGTTTAAGTATATACAAATTTCTACAATCAAAATAGAGCATGTTATGGGACGGTTACAAATAGCAAAGAACTCTAATATATTACCATTGATGGCATCCCCAATTTGAGGCATGTAATTACTTGTAAGCTCACTATTGCACTGATTTTGCCTTTTGTACAGCTAGAAGGAATCAATTGAAACACTTTTGAAGCAACATACTACAATAAGTACAAAGTTAAAAAGCACAAATACTTACTGAACATTAATTTAAATATAAAGAGCTAAACATTCCCCAGTACACATACATTACTGCTGACTTACTATTACATAGAAATTTTATTACAAAATACTTGAAGGGAATTTCAATTTTATACTTGATAATTAAAGTACCTTATAATAAACAGTTGTCAAATATCTTCTGGCAGGGATTTGAAAATACATCATTTATAATGGAAAGTACTTTGTAATGAAATTTTACTAAATGTACACACAGCTACATAAGAGAACATCAAATTGCCGCAATGTACACACCTGGAAGTACGGCGTCAGGAACGTATTGTCTACCACAAGAAGAATTTTCCTGCTTCGGGTGATTTCCGCCATAGCTTTGATGTCTATAACTTTCAACAAAGGATTTGTGGGACACTCTAGCCAAACCATCTTGGTGTTGGGACGCAACGCATTCTTAACATTTTCCACGTCCGTGGCATCGACAAACGTGGTTTCGACGTTCATCTTGCTGGTGACCTTGGTGAAGAGCCTGTTGGTGCCACCATAGACGTCGTCGCTGCTGATTATGTGGTCGCCGGAACCGAGGAGCTGCGTCACCGCCGTCGTGGCGCCCAGGCCAGACGAAAACGCCAGCGCATACTTCGCGCCGTCCAGCGACGCCAAGCACTCCTCCAGAACATTGCGCGATGGATTTCCACTTCGCCCGTACTCAAACTGTTGAAAAAAAAAAAAGTTTATACTTATTTTATAACTCCAAGTTTGAAACAGAATTAAGGTAGGGCAGATTTCCAAAGGAGCACTGCATTTGACCATTCCTGACAATTTTGGTAGTGAGTGTACTACTGTGTATAAAGTTTTGCACGTTTTACAGTCTGGTGTATGCTGTGTTGGTAGCACTGTTCTACCTGAAAAATAAAAATGTAGTGTTCCATATTTTTTTACGTGCAATGCACGTCACACTATATGAAAACCTTGATATCTGTTTCTCTCACTACTTTCTACAGATTGTTCTAGTCATCTCTTTGCCCGTGTGAATCCTTCCCACCACATCTGAATATAAGCATCACAGACATGATACACAATGTTTACATTCCATGTTCTGAGAATTGCATTCCTCAGGAGAGCTGCAACAAGTATGTAATAACTGCTGTGACTTAACTGTAAACAACTGTGAATCACATTGGTATGAATATAAACTGATGCTCGCTATAAATCAAATGCATAAATGCCATTTCTGCGTGTTCCACCTCTTTTGAGGCAACAGAATAAAATGTATGTTGGTAACGCAGTCAGCAGGTGGCTACAGAACACCGCTAATGAATGATCTTCATTTTTCTTAACATTACATTGCCAAATAATGGTTTATGTGGAGGAAAAAAAAAGTGGGTTTTTGACACAACAGACTATATTAAAGGTAAAGCATACTCGCAGATGACTGGAAAAAATATTTTTGGTAATTTTAACCAGAATGAAAAATCTTTTCCACGTTTGATGCTTTCAAGTGGTGTGATATATTGTTTTACGACAGAATGTCACAAAAATCAACTTGTCCATGGTGTAATTGTAAGTACATGTGTGTGTCAAACTGCCTACTGGGATGCTGAATACTACGCTGATAAGTGAATACTGTTCTATTATTAGCTGCATGCACTCCACGCCTTCCATCTACCAGGAATTTCTATTTTTGAGTTTAACATATTGTAGTACGGTATAGTTAACTTAATTTGAATTAGTCATTGAATTATGTTTGCAGAATATTACTTTCCTTGCACCCAAGCTCACCTACAATTTGAATGTCTTAGAATGTGTGTGTGTTGCAGGTGGAAATTAAAACTTTTGCCCTTTTCTATAAAATTCAGTATGGAGGATTGGATGAGCAGTGAATTCAGAAGCCTACTACATAGCAGATTTAATTAAATCAAATGTATAACCACAAATATGTAACAATGTTGAGGTAATATAACAATTATATATTCACGTAAGTCTTCTCTGGATAGAAAAAAATTCAGTATAAAACAACCGTTTAGTTCGTACTGCTCATCTCCACGGTATATGTAGCATGACATATATATCCCAGCGTAAGTTGATCATGACATGTGCCCTCGAGGTACCTCCTCTCAGACACATGAGGGAGGGTTTTGAGAGCCCTGTGACCCTGGGGCCACAGGTAGTGCAACATGGTTAACCAGCACACGAGACTGACACTCGCAACTGGCCTATATGTTGAGGATACCCTGAGGGATCTCTTTGCACTGTCTAGTGCCTAAAGGTTTCCCTTGCTTGCGCAGGGGCGCATGCAAACACCCTACCGTCGTGGGTAGTCCGACCCTCACAGTCTCTGTGGCTAGCAGCAACGGCTCGACATCTGGCGACACTATGATGCCAAGAGGTACGTACTGCACATCTAAATGTTTTCCCGGAGTGTGAATACCAGGAGGGTTGTGGCAACAGTGTTAGGACGACATCACAACTAGAACTAAAGACGTCCATGTGCGTACGCATGCCCTCGCAGGCCACTGCCCTGGGTCCTTCCTTCTCAAAAAATATCCTAATTGCTTCCAGTCCAGATATCTTCGAAATTTACTATCTTCCCGCTCCTAATCGGCTATCTATTCCTCCCTTCCCAGCATCGGAGACTGAACCAGTTACAATTAAAGGTACACCTTACAGTGAAAATATTATCAAAATCCACCCAAAAGATTTTGCACAATGCAGAAACAAAATATTTTTTCTATTAAAATATACGAGTAAACCACTTTCTCAACTTTGTACAAGATATAAAAAGTTGCTCATGAAAATCCATGCAAATTTGTGTTCAGAGGATCTACAGCATGACAATTTTAAAGGAACACTTTGCTGATAAAATTTGATTGCCTCCATCAGTGGCTGATTACACCACCACCCTACGACAAACTATTTCCAGATATTGCATTTCTCTATTCAATCTAATGTCCATGCCAACCACGTTAGCTAATGCTGGTGTAAACACTACTCCATATTGACAG
>NQII01005810.1:131583-145067 GCA_002778355.1 Clitarchus hookeri
GGAGGGTGAAAAATGTAGGTTAGTTTCAGGTTTTCTGTTAGTGGTGTAGGTGCAGAAAGCAGTGTAATCTGAGTGTAGCACAAGCTACAGGCCTGTTGCTAACATGGCAGTGGCCGTTACTGGAAAACACCGGCTGTGATCATACGAGTAATTATTTTTCTCTTTCCTGTCTATTTTAAGAGAGCTTTCTCTTTCCTTACATTTTGGGAGCAAAGTGGAATAAATTAATTTGATCTTGGTCTAGCCCCTCGCCCCTGGGGGACAGGTATTTTCTTATCGTGAGGATATCATTTTGTAAAGCTCGTGGGCATGCTAAGTGGAACCATTATGGGCAAAGCAAGACGCAGCCCATTTAACTGATTTTCTTCCTGTTTTTTTTTCTTGTGGCAGGTATTTCAGTTAAGAGTATATTTTTACTGTGATTGTTTTTTTTCTTGGCAACTTACTAATCCAGTTATAACGCTACGTCGTCAAAAGTGGCGACTGGAAATTACAGCTCGGTTCGCTCAATCGATAGAAACATGAAACGTAAAAAAAAGGCGCCAAATAATTATAAAATAAATTCATGTCTCGGATTTCTTACTCTTTACTTTTATTTATCATTCAAATGAAACAGTTCACATACAATCTTCAGATATGCATAGTCCCAAACAGTTAGTTTCACCAGACAAACAAACAAAGAGCAGCGGCACAGTAGTTTATTTATTATTAAAGTCATTCAAAGCTTGCATCGCAAGAAGAAATTACACATGCAGGTGGGACATCAGTTCCCTCCTGGCGACCTCCCACACCGGCGGAGAAATAATTGAGCAGGGTAAAGTTAGCCGGTGTAGGGGTTCTTTGCCACCTCGACATGTCTTCTGCCGAGTGCTGGTTATCTACTGTAATTCTTTGCTTTTGGTGGCGGGCGGTAGGCACAAAGGGTACAAGTCGCCCCGTGCCTACCCCCTTTCCTCGCCCCAGGGTGCCAAAAATGTGACCAAATAATTGCATGGTGTGGGTTAGAATCCCTTAGATAACCTACGCGACCCCCGTCGCAACTCCTCCCCACGCCCTGTCAAACTGCATCATAGTAAAATATAATCAAATTTCTAGAACAAAAACTGTTTACTGATGTTGGAAAGCTTCTATCTACAAATGCTGACGCGAACAAAAACTAAGATTTCTGAAAAGGCAAACGTATGNGCTGACGCGAACAAAAACTAAGATTTCTGAAAAGGCAAACGTATGGCCGATAAACATACTACCACGGCAATAACACTGAATCCTGACAAAACATTACTAAGCCTCTCAAACAAAAGAAAATGAACCAACTATCCCAATAATTATTATAACTGTGTCATTACACAGCTGTTTATCAATAGAAGCAGGCTCGCTAAGGGTAGTTTATGGGTGACAACTGTTGTTTTCTGAAAGAAGAGTAATCTTAATTCCAGAGCTAGGGATGTTCCTTCAGGGCGCTTCGTTTTTGTTTATCTTGCTGTCTACAGTAGTGTTGTCTACAGCAAGCAAGTTGTCTACAGTAGGGAAGGTTGTTAACACTGGACCGTGTCTATTGTTCTCTTTCTTTGGTGTGTTGTGAGCCAGGAAGGTTCACTCTCCCCACGTCACCCCTCAACTACCCCCATCTCGTTTCTTCGAGGTCGTTGCCACGAACCCCGCGGTGGGTTCGTGACAATATCAGCTCCTAAAAATATACACCAGACCAGAAATTAACAAAACTTTGATCAAATATTGGTACATGAAGAGTGACTCATGTTAAGCATCAAACAGAATATGAGAACTATTTGCACAAAAAAGTGACACATTGGGTTGTTAACTACAGTAAATTTGCTGGTTTCATTAACTTCAAGCATGTGCACCAAACAGAATTGTAATGTGGTACCACCACCATAATACAAAACAACACATTTCTGAAGTTCCGTTCAGGTGTTGCACAACACCACTGCACTGACTGTACATGCAAGTAGGTACACTTGGAATAGTAAAAATAATTGGTATATTAGTTACCTTCCTCCCAAACGCTTGGGGAGGATGGGGGAAGAGTTTGGACACAAAAATGTCTAAGAATACGCTCATGTATACCACATCAAGTAATATTTTGTTTGTGGAATTCCAAGTTTGCACCAAGCTCACCTCTTCCAAACAGATATTGTAGCATATAAAAAAAGAAATGGAGTGAAGTCTTGTGTAGGCACAACATAAACATCTTCAGAGTTCTGTTCCAGATAATGTACTTACTAATTTTTTTGCTGTTATAATCTTTGCTAGCAAATCAGGGTGGCTAGCAGCATCCATTTAACAAATTCGCTGACTTTTCAGGTATCGTCCCTGGCGGACATGGCAAAATTTAGAAACTTCTTTATGGTATAGCTTAGTGATGGCCCCATACTGAAAAAACCCGATACCGATTAAGGTTCCGATATTTAGGATTTTACCGATCAGATACCTGTAAACCGATATTTCCATTTATCATACTGTAAGCAGACATTTGTCACTAAAGTGTATGAGAGAAAACTGCTGCCTGGAAAAGTTTTGTTTGCAATAAGCTAAATAGACTTGCTGTTAAGTGAGATTTACTTATGCCCAGTACATCAAAGCAGCAAAAAAAATAATTTAACATTATACAAAATTATAGCTCACTACAACATATTACAAAACTAACTTAAGGTTGCAAGAAGGTCACTAGTCTACAAAAAAATATGTAAAGGACAGGAATGAAAACTAAGCTAACAAGCCACAATCATTTTGTTTACTTTGAGAAACGTACGTCGAACATAAGACTGCTTTACCAAAAATAAAAATGTAATCCATGAAGTGAAAAATAATGATGGGCATGTACATTCTAATTTGTTTTTATCGTAAGGAATTTTTTGTTAATGTTTTTAAGAACTTTTTTTTTTTTATTGCATATTGACATTTCAAATTAATGATGTTCTTTTTAGTCGTATTGCTGCAGCCTGATGTTAAGAGTTGGGAAAATTAAGTGTGCAGCAGAGGAGAGAAAGTACTTGAGGTTAGAATGGCCATTACCGATGTGCCGATAATGGTAAATGTACTGATATCCAATACCGGATATCGGGCCATCACTAGTATGGCCTCAAATGCTGCTACTACATTTGTGCCAATAAAATAACACCCAAACCATTTAAATCTTATACAAAGGCAGAACAAACCAAAAAGAACCGTACGATTCACGAGATGACATGTAGCAGAGCAGAAGTGTTAGAATCCTTTGTATAGTCTCCTATTAACACATTCCTAACTATATGATATAACTTCTAGACTCGTAAATTACCCTGATATTTCCCCTACTTTTCCTGGTTTCCTCTAATGTCCTTAATGCTAGCCAACCAAAAAATTTTGCCATTTTTAAGTTGTATGTTAAAATTCAAAATTACAACCTTTCATAAATCCCAGGAAAATGGTTCGCAGTTTGAAGTAGTGTTTGGATTTGGGTGAACACACTTCCATCCCTGTCCCCTATAAGCCCTACACAAAATTGCATTACAATTTCACTTAGCAAAATTACACATTATATTTGTTAAATAAAATAGTTCCACTGAATTTAATCTTACTATCTCAGTACTTGTAAAATTTGACTTATTTTGATTGACTGACCCCCAAGAAGCCAAAAATTGAGTCCTTATTAATTGTTTTTAGAGCGAAAATAACATGCTTTAATAAAATATTAGTTTAATTTTAATATTTTGAAATCTTTGGAGAAAAATTACACCCTAGATGAGCATATCTCCTCCCTTCTTCCCGCCAAAAAAAACTTGATTACAGCATGTTGAGCAGCTTTTAGTGAACTTGAGCTGCCTTATCAGTGTGCCTTCATTGGAAATAAATACCAGCAAACCACTTCCCGTAACCCTTGCCAGTAACTGGTTTGAAGCACAGCAAATAAATTATGTCGTACCAGTGGCAAGAAAATATGATTTTAGAGAAATAATATTCTACCGACTTACATAAGAGACGTTAGGAGATTAGAATTGTGTGTTTCATAAATAATGTAATTTGAAACAGTTACAGGTTTAGAATGTTTGAAACACATGTGGCCTAAAATAATTGTCTTTTCAACTGGTTTTTTTTTCTGTAAGAATAACATTATATTTTACAGAAATACNACATGTGGCCTAAAATAATTGTCTTTTCAACTGGTTTTTTTTTCTGTAAGAATAACATTATATTTTACAGAAATACGAGCGTAAGGTTAATGCCACTAAAAATGTATTATGTGCATCTGTATGAAAAGCTACACAATTATTTTATTGTTTCCGTAAAATTTTAAAAATGTTCCTATTATTTCAGTATGAGCAAAACTTCACAATGTTCCATCAAAACAACATGCAATTTAAAGTGACAATTTCCTCTTAAGAAGTATCGAAACCAATGCAGTACATGATGGATATTGACCCCCCCNCATGCAATTTAAAGTGACAATTTCCTCTTAAGAAGTATCGAAACCAATGCAGTACATGATGGATATTGACCCCCCTCCCCCCTCCCCAGCCACCGATACCTCTTCCTTAAAACAAAATAAGCAGAGCCGCAGCTATACCCTGCACTAGTACTGAACTCAAGTTGGATAACATCACTCTGTCAGTACCTGCCATGAAACCAAACAAGAGTTAAAAAGGTGAGGAAAATGTATGGATTGGATTCATAGCATTCTTTTACAAATATTTTTCTTCATTGACGAAAGATCTGTGGCAGAAAGATACGTGACCATGCTAATTTTTTTGAACAAAGATAATATTTTTGTTTAGACTACTCCATTAGTAGTTATATCTGCAGTTCTCACCATTAGTTTTATCATTTAAAATATTGTTTCATGTGTGAATACCTCAATTTTTTTTTAGCAAACTGTACACAAAAAGCTTGAAGTGCCACCTCTTCATTCACGTCCCAGTTTTTATGCTATTTGTTACGGTAATGTGTGCTCGTGTCCGCAGTTTTGAGGCGCTCCTGGACTGTAAATATCTATTTTCTTTGCTTCTATAAGATAAAGGAAAATTCCCCCTCTTGCTGTCTCGTGCAAATTTTCCAGCTTCCGATTCTTTTTATTTACGAAAACTTTTAGCAGCACCTTCGTGGCTACCCAAGCAAGGAATATTTGTTTCTTAATATCAAACAGTCAGAAAAAAGCTTTTAAAAAAATAATAGATTCGTGTATAATGTTTTATTTGTAGTACTGCACAAAGTTTTTGGCTCGCCTGTTGTCCTTCACAAATGGGAAAAAAAAAATCTGGATATGAACTTTTAATTAATCTATCTGTAGAGAGCCATGTCAAAGAAAGTTAGTCTGTTACTCCTTTGATCAGTTGAGGCCAGTGTTTTCATTACTATGTGGNAAAGAAAGTTAGTCTGTTACTCCTTTGATCAGTTGAGGCCAGTGTTTTCATTACTATGTGGTGCAACAAAGTGTCTTCTCTGAACTACGTAACTCTGGAGTTCAACTTGACAGCAGGCCTGCAAGCTCGCGTGAGTTAACATTGGCGACCTTCATTGAGGAGCGGGTAGTTGTGTGTTACCGAGTGGTCTCTATTTTTAGATATTTCCCTCTTCAGAGTTGGACAGGAGTGGCACAGAGAATCTCTACGTTTAGTGACCAAAATAAATGCAATAAAGAGTTTTTGACCTATTTCCTTCAATTTTTTAACCAAATGTTTTTTTACAGTTCCTCAAAATAAGGTTTTTACTTCAAGGGAATCATTATTACTGGGGTTGTTTTGTCTACATTTGACTATGCTATGTTTCTAAAGGGATGCAACTTAGAATGAGAAACAGGGAAATAAATCCTATGTGCTTGAGGACAACACCAACGAGAGGACTGAGGAGTGAACTTCATTTCAGTTGTGAGTACGAGACTCAAGACATAACTGTAACTGCAATCATTTTATTACACAGCTATTAGTTTCAGCACTTATCTATGCTAGTATTCTTACAGCCGTTTTTTGTGTTTAATTGCAATGCTTCATGTAGTTAGTTTTGNTTTCATCTCTGTAAATACATCTTATTCCCAACAATTAAAAAAAAAAAATTACTCCATTTATTTTATGTAGAACCTGTAGCTCGTAACGTAAATCATACAAAACTAGCTATAAGCCATGCCCTTAGAAGGTCTCGTGTAACTTTCGTATATTTATTTCCATCATTTCTGCAAAAAATTTAAGATCCTATAAACATTATATGCCCTGCTTGTGTGTGGTTGTGCACTACTGAAATAAGATTAAAAAATCCCTGCTTTAAAAGCAATTGCATTTTAAGTGATGTAAAAAAATAATTTCCGAACTTTCTTAATTTATAACAGTGCCCAAAAAATTCAATCCTTCAGTTACACTGTTCAGTTTCAATGGTGATTTATCACCAATCAATAGAAGGGATTGATGTTTTTGGTGGACAGCGAGGTCATTAGAGACTGAGCAAGTTACTCAGACGCGCAGGAACAGTCATGGCATGCAGTAAGCGACCATCTCTNAGCGAGGTCATTAGAGACTGAGCAAGTTACTCAGACGCGCAGGAACAGTCATGGCATGCAGTAAGCGACCATCTCTGCATTGGTCTGAGTTAACATGGAAAACCAAGATCTGGATTGGGATTTGAACCCAGGTCCTCCCGAATGAGAGTCCAATGGCTGACCACCACACCACCTCACTCTGTGCATCACTAATCCTCTTGGACTGCCCGTCGACCTTACAACAACACTCCTGGACAATAACTGGAGCAGCAAATGTGGTTAGCTCAGTGTACGATATCAACTCATTCAATATTCCTTTATCACATGTGCTGACAAGAAAATCTAACCCAAAATTACATTTACATAAATATTAAGTGCCACTTAATACAAATGCAAATTTTTTTCCACAATGTTAAGCTTTCTTTTAGTAAGAACAATTGTTTACCAGTGTTATCAGAGTCACTGAGAAATGATACGTAACTGCATGTTTTTCTCTCTTTTTGTGATACAAGCTATCTGTAAATTGATAAAAGCTATTAAAATGACCTTGAAATCACCACCTAAACCAAATTATTTTTCATATAAAGCTCTTATCTTAAAACCCTTACAAAGACTTCATAGAACTATTGTTTGCAAACATAGGTTTTAATCATATTCATGGCAACAATTTTAAAAAAGCCATCACAATGTTTATATCAAAGGTCACTAGAGAGTAAAGATTAGTGTTCTCTGCTCATGTGTTCAACTACTGTGCAAGATAACGTACATTATGTTATAGCTTTGCAAAATACAATCAGTGAATAATGTGCACTGTGAGCATATGAATGAGCTTATTTATATGCATGAAACTCCTATTATGTAATGTTGCAGACAATCCTTCCTACATGTTGAGTACAACCAATCCAAACAGAACTGCTAATTTGAACTTACAACCTAAATTACATGCTTATAATACATAATGCTTATATAATACATTCTTAAAAACCTGCAGTAAAACTATCAAAAACTCAACACCAATTTTGCACCAAATTCCATACTGTATTATAACAAGAAACATCAATGTAAACATTAACACTTGCACATGCAATCTTGCCAACTTACCTAAACATTAATACCTAATTCCATTGAAACATCCTTAAACAAAAAAAAAGTGGCACGTGTACTTATCTACGCACGTTAGAAGTTATACTTCTTTGGCGTGACTAAAATAAAATTTTTGCGCATAACCTCAGATATTTGACAACCCTATCAAAATTTTACAATACAATTTTTGTCACTAACAAATTTTTCACGGCACAGGCGATGTGCGCATAACCTCAAATACTTGTGTACCTTGCGTTTGTATATAGCTAGACGATACGCGCATGCGCGTTGGGTCATAACCCTATCACGTTCACCGTCAAACTCCGTTACACTGTGCGCGTGCAACTTCCGTCGCACACTAAACTTTTACCCTCAACGCGCCAAAAGAAGTAAAACTTCANCGTTACACTGTGCGCGTGCAACTTCCGTCGCACACTAAACTTTTACCCTCAACGCGCCAAAAGAAGTAAAACTTCAAAAAATAAAAATTTAAATCTTGTAAAAAGAAGAGAGGTTTTTCTAAAAGATTAGCTTATGTTAAATTTTAACACTTACCTCAATTGGTACAGAATAGTCTCTCATCAAAAACCAGACCCCCACACCCCGCCAAACATAATGCCCTCTACTTGTGTTTTAGTATTTCTCTAAAGGTACAAGTGGAGAGGAAAAACTAAAGTGGATTAGGAGTTGGGATAGAGCATTCAAATTTAATTTAAAGTCTATTCCTACTGGAACATGCTTCACAGACTGCTGAGAGCAGCGCCATGACCTGCAAGATCTTGCAGAGTGCTTCCCAGGAATGATCATTTCTTTGTTTTTAAGAGTAGAGATGACTATTCACTAAAAAACTGATACTGATTTGTACGAGAGACTGCANTGATCATTTCTTTGTTTTTAAGAGTAGAGATGACTATTCACTAAAAAACTGATACTGATTTGTACGAGAGACTGCGACACGTGAATGACTACATACACTATTTCTTACACAATCTTTTTAATTAACTTACCACACCACCAATGTAACTTACAAAATAATAGGAGAAACTAAAACATTAAAAACTTCTCTGAAATTAACTACACGTCCTAGCTTTCCTGGCAAGCTGCTACCCTGACATCGATCCTCCCGCATGTTACACTATCATCTTTTAACTATTCAATAAAAATAAATTTTCTGCATTTAAGCTTAATCCCATCATTTTTCTATGATCCTAAAAACCTTTCACAATTTCTTAATCTTAACTTTATTAGTATTGTGTTTTTTCTCAATCATATCAAATGATACTAATGAAGCCGAGTAATAATGAGACACAAAGTACAACTTACATCAGCCTGAACGACCTGAACTTATATTTCTTAATGCGTTTTCTATGACTGCTGGTATGAAAGATGCTACATTGAGAAAATTGCATATGCAACTGAGATACAAACAACACAGTCGAATTAGACAACGTAATTTTAAAAGATGTAAACAAAGCTGTGTGCAGTATTAAACGCTCGGCAGTTTGTGCTGATGGCATTTCCATTCATGTATTTATATCTACGGTATGCTAAATGTCCTCCATTTAAGATATTTCAACTTGGAACATAACTAACGAAAGACTTGCTACCAATGAAAATTTTTTTGCACTTCTCCGACCTTTAGACTTTAGCAAAACATTCTATAACGTGGACTATGAGACCTTGCTAGCTAAACTCAAACTCAGTAAATTATGTTGGTCGGATTACATCATACCTGTCCAAGTGTCAAAGCATTGTCACTGGCAATGTGCAATGTGACCAACACATCAGAACCATAGTGCACAGGGTTCAGAGCTTCGTCCTGTTGTTTTCTCTTTGGATATTAATAACGTACCAAAATCATAAAAAAAGTACAGAATATTATTTATATACTGATTGTCTGCAATTATATTCTTGATTTTCTCAACCGGATCTGTGATCTTCCCTTTTTTTCACTACTTTGATGTAGTTTATAGTGATCTTACTGTTGAAGTAGCAAACAGACTGCAGAAAACGCCACATTTATGTTTCAGTTTCATATCTCGCCTAGAAATCACAAGATAAAGTCTCTCCTTGCTACTATGAGTTAACACAGTTAAGATGGAGGGGAGGGGGGGGGTCATAATATGGCAACCCAAACTTTATTTACGATAGGATATTACTCCTAAAAAACAACATTTTCAGAGATTTTGGTATTTTACCAACTAAACAGCATCCAATATTTTTTTGTTTAACTTCACCTAGTTTCTAAAGCATTTATGATATCCGTCTCACTTATCGAGGGATCACATCCATAGTTTGTATCATACACTTTGTTTAGTTTTTCATTTTGTATGTATTCACAAAACTACAAAAATATTAAAAATTGTTTCATTTGCTGGTACAACAGTAGAAACGTCTGCAAATGTTACATCATTGTTCCAGATAAGCTTTTATAACTAAGGATGCTATAGGTAGTCTTGTAACACTTCAGGAGAAAAATGCTAAGTTTACGCACTGATCGCCTAATAAATTACAATTAACATTTAAAGCCATTCAGAAGGTTCTCTTTTTTAAGAGTTAAGTGTTCATTAAAATTACTCAACATTATATTTTCATTGTTCAATGAAGCTCTGAAATATTGTTTGCCATTTTATGCAGGATCTTATGATTTGTTAGCTATTTACACAACTCTTTAGTAAAAAGAAAACTGTTTAAACGTTGAAATGTAATTGTGACAAAAATATACAAAAGCCGCTCAAATGTACAAATAATGGTATGGAGTTTGTAGAAACCTCTATGTTTATTCAGGGAAAGATCTGTAAGAATGTAAAGCAATGAAAATCATAATATAAAAGAGGCAATGAACTAAATTTTCAATACACAACTTTGATTACAAACACCTGCAAGGCACAGACCTTTAGCTCTCAGGTATTTAGATTTGGTAAAAATTTGTTTTACAGAAAAATTAATATTACAATATATAAAACAAATTGTTTTTCGTCTAAATATATAACAGTTTAAGATAAGTAGAGACATTCCAAAGATATTTTGTGGAAGCAAAAATTAAATGTAAAATGTTTACTCCTCTGAATTGATGATTACTGTGCACCTAGTCGTGAACTGCAGTACACAAAAAAGTGTTACATAAATAAGTAGGTCATATTTAAATTAATCTGTTACAGTAATAATTCCTTAATGAAATTCATTTTTCAGCAGACACTTCAAGAATATATATGATGATTCACTAGGATTATTAATTTAGGGAACACATTTATAGCAATTCGCTGTCAACTGTCAGTCTTCGGATGCTTTACGGAGTTTAGTGGAAAACTGACAACACTGTAGTAACATCGACAGCGCATGTACAAAACCCGTGCCGGAGACAATACATTTCCCTTCTTCTAGTTGAGAACAGTTGGAATTGTATCATCACACGAGACGTTACACTTCCAGTTAAACTTTAAGGGTCTAAAATCCGGATATGCAACATCTCCAGTGTTAGTTTAAACTCAGACCGAAGACGATAAATTTCCGATAATGATACAATTCCACTTGAATTGTCAAGAGCAGTTGGAATTGTGTCATAACCGGGGATAATATATTTCCAAGATGGCGCATTCCAGCGCTCCATTTAGGCGAGTTGGCAATGAAAAGAGTCCGTGGCGGCTCGCAATGGAAGTGTGACACAGCTTCGCTAAAATTTTATATTTAGTATTTATTTTCTTTGTTTTTTTTAATCTGTCTAATCCAATATTTAATACCATTTTTCTATAAGTACGAAAACAAAAAAATTGGTTCTTATGCGATTCTTTGATTGAGGTACTGAACACGACTAGAATACACAGCACTGCTGATGCGCTGGCTGTCTCGCCTCAGAAACGCAGAACATTGCGACATAGACGGTTGTCGACGGGATGGTGGCTGGAAACTGCACATGTTTTCTTGTCTGCAGACAGACATGCTCATCGTTACTTCGCGTCAATACCCTAATGCTACCAAAGTTTTTTTGAGTCTGGCTAAAGAAGTAAAGTCTACCCAGTAATGCGCCCACATCCAGAGTTACCAACTTGGTGATTTTCTCACTAGATCTTGCGACTTCAGGAGATTGTCTGGTGGCCAAATACCATTTCTGTGATAAGACAACAAGTTAGCAATTTCTGTAAAAATCTGGTGATTTGAAGGAAAATTAAAGATTTTTTTTAATTGCAAAAGAAATTGTTATTCTGATTCCTGTTAAGCTGACCAACCTCAGACATATTTCTCGTACACTGTCCTAAAGTGTTGCAGCAACTTAAAAAATTCAGAGACCTCTTCCCTGGTCGATAAACCACCACGGCAGGACCAAGAGTCCTACAATTATCTAACAACTACGTAGCCAAATTTCTTACCATACCAAGAGCAAAGAAAAATACCTTGAAAACTACCAAACTTAACACAGATGATAAGCTATCACCTCCAAAACGCAAATTAAACTGCAATGCTACACAGTGTGGTACTTGTATGCACATTCCAGAAATATCCTGTAAACATAATTAAACACACAAAATTTCTCTATGTTTTTTGGAGAACAGCCCTAATTGAGAAACACAACAATAAATTAATTATTTAAGATCTAGCTAAACTAACATGGGACATTCTAAAAGATTCAATACAAATAATTCTTAGAGAATAAAATAGAAAAAAAATCAGTGTTGCTGTGACTAGGGCACGATTGTGGGTTTCACACGAATGTGTGTGCATTAACAGGTGCGTAATATTTTATTTTGGGCAATTATGGGGATTAAATTAACCCAATCAGTCACAGTGTCTAAGACCGTGGACACGTCGCACATAAATAATATTTATGACCGGAACTGCACACAACAAGGCATCCTTGTGGGTCATCTATTAGTGGAATTTCCTCCACTTCTCTGAGGTTAATTAATGGAGCACATCGCTCATGGGTTGCACGTGCTGAACACACAGGTACAGCGGATACCAAAACATTGCGTGATTGCAAATATTACGCTTTTATAGCTTAAATAAACATATCAAGAAGAGATTTTGTTTGGCACAAAAAATCTACGCACTAGCACATTGGAGATATACGGCTGTGAAACTTTCACCCGCACCCACAATTGCAGCTAGTAGTTGCAGGAGCCTTATCTTGCCTTGCGCACGCACAGCACCATCTCAAAGTGATGCATGTCTTTTACTCAATCTTATACCCAATTGAACAACACCATATTTATTTCAATGGAAAACTTTAATTTTTGTTCCGTTAAGAAATAATTTGGTTGCCAAAAGTTGTCACAAAATGAAAAATTCTCAATTTCAATGAATATTTAAGTGTTTAATGGATGTTCATTTAAGTTAGTACTTCAGCAAAGAAAACTTTAGTCTAACTCATCTTGTTTGCTTGGAACTTTATATATCCGTGATAAATATTCCATATCTTACATATTATTGGTTTGGTTTTGTAACAAATTTGTCAATGATTAGGTTGCTAAGATAGTTAAAAAATTCATTAAAATTTCAAGACTGAGCTCATATGAAATAATTTTTCAGTATGATTTCAGTTTCACTTAAGTTCATAGCATTTTTTTTTTTTGTTTTAATTTGGTGACAGAATTAAGTCACATTCACACTGCACTACTCTACCAGATAGTAATTCTTTTTGCAAATATCCAGTGTCCCTGCTGTGACACCAGACAGTGAAAGTTCAGATTCACAGTGAAAAGTGTACAATATATGTAAGTAAGTATATCTGAGTAAAGATAGTAAGTAAATATAAGTAAGTATATCTGAGTAAATATAGTAAGTAAATATNTGACACCAGACAGTGAAAGTTCAGATTCACAGTGAAAAGTGTACAATATATGTAAGTAAGTATATCTGAGTAAAGATAGTAAGTAAATATAAGTAAGTATATCTGAGTACTAGTAGCGGAATATGCACGTAACGTGGTGCATCGCAAGCA
>NQII01005811.1:0-10068 GCA_002778355.1 Clitarchus hookeri
AAAACGGAGGATGTTAAAAAATACCGGTCATAAGACTGCTTTAAGTAAGATAGAGGGTAACACTTAAATGCACCTGCCTCACAAGAATGCTGGAAACGTTGGGGGTACTGACAGTGCTCATCCAGCAGCGTTCCTGTACATCTTCAGATGCAATCGGAGGAGGAGATGGTATTGCACATATCTGTAGAGTTAGAACATGGACTCTGTGTCTGTTTTCACCAAGAAATTGTTATTATACTCTGCACTGGGAAACGCCGAGTCATTGTCTGTCAAGATATCACCTCATCGCGACCCAACCCCTCACTCTGCAACGGCCTACCGACCAACAAAACAGTAGCTCCGTATCCCAGACGCTAAAACCGAGAGTGACCCTACTGGGAATCAAACCCAGTTAGCAGTGACGGGAGGCAAGTAGTCTCACTTCTACACCACCGCAGCTCCTTACGAGCTTGAAGCACCAGAAACAAAACAAATGCCTACCCAGCACATTAAAACAGGTTTCATTTGCAACTGCTTGTATTCTGATTATGCAGCCCGGACAACGGATGTGCGATGCAGGCTTGCGGCACACCAGCAGATTTCTGCAGTCCTCGAGGGAAATGGTTGATTCGCTGGCCTCGTCCACGGCAATCAGCCAGCTCGCTAGGCCTGCCTGCCGTTGTTACGCCCCTCCAGCCGTCTCCCTACCCCCACATCGCAACCGCAGCCTCCCTCCCTCGCACCCCTCTCGTTCAGATAGTGCGGGAGAATTGCTCTGGAAGATTTCATTTCAGACAAGAGCGAGTGCCGAGTGGCGTGCAAGTGGAGCGAGATGTTAAAAGCTCCGGCGACGGCGGCTCTGAATTAAAACGCACTCCGCTTGTCCTCCCTTGCTCGCAAAACGGATTAACAAGTTAACACTGCATTTGCAATTTCTGCCTGGCTCGCCCTCGTCGGCAAATATTTAAGGTCTCATAACGGGAAAATTTTATTAACAAGAAAGGGTTTCCCTGCCTCGGGAAAACTTTCCTTTTCACACCTCCGTGGCTAATGACTGGAAAAATTGCTGTTATTATCTGGTAACAAACTGTATTACGCAAACGGTTACGTGTTTTTGAGAGTGTTGTTTCCTGCTAAATATGCTGCATTTGTAAGAGTTATTCTTTACACAACTCGGTAAACACAAATTAAAACAGTTTTCTGTTTTTTATTAACGTTTTATGCAAATTTAAACTGTTTGAAGTAAACTGTGTTCAAATAATAAAGATAAAGCAGACAACATACATTTTTAAAGTTTACATTTTACTTTTGCGTTGTACGTATCGTTATAATACCCAGATTTCGTGTACACATTTTGCAATAAAATGCATTAACAAAACATTTCAATGTACTGTCGTCTTTGTTAATGCATTTCAATGCTCTGTCTGCTTTGTTAATGGATCATTTACCCTTAATGTATTAAATGGTCCATGCCTGTATCTCAAACTTAAGAGGTAGGCGTACTCGAACATTGAGTAGTCGACCAAACAACTAATTAACTTCCCTCGAAGACAAGAGGAAACCACCAACTAAAAGTGTACGCGCACACCTTATACAAAACTCCATCCATACGCTGTTACAGATCAATTTAGGACTTTTGAAAACCCTGTCTGGAATCTACTTTTATACCAAATTTGTGCATTTCCACGCCACTTAAAATTAACAGTGCCACGAACTCTATGCCTTTATTATTACCTCAATCACGTCTTTCTAGTGGAATTGTTAAGAACGTAATTATGTTAATATTCTCATTCGTGTATACAACGAAGGTAAATAAATTGGAAATATATTTCGTGTCTGTTAATTTCAACGTCAAACTTTGAATACGACGTTAAACATGGAACAAGTTGCCTGCATTCGCTGCCAACTTTACTAAAATAATGCCAGTGAGCGGATACGTTAAAACACGCATGGTTAGGTACTGGGGAAATTTTTAAAAAGTTGACTTCAAAATTGTTGATTTAATTGCGAAATAATAATAACACACACGTTAGAGCATGAAAATACAATATGTATAAGTACGGTCGCGCACTAAGGCGACGGGCAATTCCTTGCGCCCAACCAACTGCTTTTTGCTCGGTGATCACATACTAAAAGCCTGTCCACGGTAAATGAAGCGCTTTTGAAAGCCCTGCTTAAAACATACTTTTCTTTTCAGTTTGTATCCTTCCGCCATATGTAAAACGCACATTCCCTTGAGCCTAACGACTTTATTCATGCGCCTGTCAGGTGAAAACGGGAACTTGACAATAGCGTAAATGTGTCACCAGTGTGCCAGTTCATACTATAATTTGTGTAATGAAAAAACCACCAACCTGAATTGCCATGATTTTAAACGTTACACTCGCGATAGGTCATGGCTTGCAACTGTTTTACTCAATTTGCTAGCGGCCCTGAAGACCTCGCTGTTAAGAGCCGTCCGAATCTCTTCACTCACTCACTCACTTAATTCGCTGCCAATTTTACTGGAAGCATACAACGCTAGTGTGTACGGCAGCATACATGCAGCTTACGGGCAGTCAGTTTATTTTTCAAAGGTTTATTTCAAAAGTGCTCACATTACCGAGAAAAGCATGTACTAAGATTCATTCCGGGGATTGGTTTCGAATTAAAACCAGTTTTACACGAGCGTGTTACCCTATAAAACACGATCACAGAACGGCCTAATTGATCTTTCCCGGTCACCCAACTGTCTGCGTTCTTCATTATTTTAATTACCACCCAAAGCTACAAACCGTAACTTAGGTTTTACGCGATTACATTAAACATGAAGGTGAAAACAGTTTCATTCCTCCTTCATTTTTCCTTCTGCTACTCAGGACATATAATATTAGGTACGATGCCTTCCAGATGTGAGGTGTTGTTGACACCTAGGTCCCTTGGCAGGTCAACTTAACTGCCTTCTTGTGTACTCCAGATGGCCACTGCAAATAACAGTTGTAGATATATTGTGCGGCTCGTAAGTTTGCCTTTCGTTAGCAGATTACCTTCAGCAGGCATTTCAAATGTGACCGGAAATGAACTTTGAACCAACTTTATTACAATGTTGACAATACCATACCAATTGTTGTTATACTTTCGGAATGCATACAGAATGGTACTATTCATTACACAAGAACTGAATCGGTCGACGTTCTAAGGTTAATAATATTATTTCCTTTACTCTTACTAATGCCCAGTCAATGTTTGATGGTTGAGCAAAACATAAATACCCCCAGAAAACTCNATTATTTCCTTTACTCTTACTAATGCCCAGTCAATGTTTGATGGTTGAGCAAAACATAAATACCCCCAGAAAACTTATTTCCCGCCAGACTTTATGCCTTGTGAAATATGTGTGCCCACATTTAAAGCAATTCAGACCTATTGTATAAAATTGTGTAAATTGTATAAAATTGCGTAAATGACGCACACGAAGGTTATTTTTGGCTTGTACTGTACACGGCAAGGCTCAATACCCAATGATCTTCCCTGTGGATAATTGAGTGGTAAACCGTGTTACTCTTCTAAGACACGAATGGTTCTTATTTCTACAACCGAACACAAATCTTACAGCTCAATGTCCATGGTAAAGAAGCAGGTGCCGTGTTGGCTTAAAGTACAGCGCATCAAGCATTTCATATTTGAAATAACTGAAACGATAAACTAAATCAGGTTTGAAATTGTTAGTTACAGTTACTCGGGTGTACGTACACTAAAAAGAAAGAAAGAAAAAAAACTGGTATAGGCGTGCGTATGCAAATAACAGAGGTATGGAACCTATCAGAGTAACACAATGCGGTCGGCAGTTAGATCGGTTACTGCTGCTACAATGGCAGGTTATCAAGATTTAAGTAGGTTTGAACGTGGTTTTATAGTCGGCGCACGAGAGATGGGACATAGCATCTCCGAGGTAGCGATAACATTTGGATGTTCGCGTACGACCGTTTTACGAGTGTACCGTGAATATCGGGAATACGGTAAAACATCACATCTTCGACATCGCTGTGGCCGGAAAAAGATCGTGAAAGAACGGAACAAACGACGACTGATGAGAATCATTAAACGTGACTGACGTGCAACCCTTTCTCAAATTGGCCCAGAGTTTTTTTTTTGGACTGTACTGCAGGATTCATGGTGTGAATAGGCTCCTGCATACCTTCAGACATTAGTCGAATCCATGCCACGTCGTCTTGCGGCACTTCTGTGTGCTCGGCGGCCCTACACGATATTAGGCAGGTATGTTATATTCCGTGACACAATTTACCGGTTTTTACCAACTTTGGCAAACAAATAGTACTGCAGAAATGGATGTAAATTGGCATGATTTAACTGTACCATGCACTTATTTTCAAAATGGTAGTTATATAGCCAACTAATGATAGTATGCTAAAACGTCGAAATCAAGTAATCAATTCCAGATTAACTTTGTATGCTGGTAGTATAATTTAAACTATCATATGTGTCTACACTGAGCATCTTTTGTTCGCCATTTTGTAAGGTAGTTTCACGCGAATAAATCAAGTTTCATGCCATGTCTCGGGAAAAAATTAACCGAGTCTTATCAAATTTGACAAACAAGTCTTACTGCGGAAGGTGACGTAAACTGGTATGTTTAAAGTAAGTCAGATACTTATTTTCAAAATAACGGCCATAGACATGTTTGCTTAGTATACGATATCGTCGAAACCTTGTAATTAAGTCCAACATTACTTCGTATGCTGGCAGTATATATTACAAACATCAAAGTGTCCACATAATGTCACGTTTGACCTCCGTTCTGTAAAATCGCATCACATGACAAATTAAAACTTTTATGTCATATCTCACGATAAAACCAACAATTTCCCCACAAGCTTTGGCCAACAAGGAGCACTATGGCAGACATGAAAACTATAACTAATGTTTTGAGTAGGCCAGACGCTTATTTTCAAAATGGTTTCAATGTAAATACTTAAACTTAGTATGTTCTATCTATGAAACTACGAAACAAATGTCAACTTAACTTTGTACGCTGAAAGTATTTATCATACACACTTAAAAATTGTCTATGCAGAGCCTCGTTTCTTCGTAATCTCGTAAGACCGCCCTACATTAAAAAATATAGTTTTTATGTCATATCTCGGAATACAATCGACCGACTCCTATAAAATTTGGTGAAGAAGTTTTACTGTGGCAGGCCATATTAATTTACACTTTCTAAGTTTGCCAGACACTTTTTTTTTAATGGCGGCTATAAAACATTTTAGCTACGTGTGCTATATCTACTAAATTATGTAAACGATTTTAACTTAACTTTGTATACTGGCAGAATCTATGACAAACATAGAATGTGCTTATCCATTATCATTATGTCCGCAATTCATGGAAATCGTCGCATGAGAAAAAGTTGAAGTTTTATGCCATATCTTGGGGACCAATGAACCGATTGCAACAAAATTTTACAGTAGTACTTCAGTAGGGTATGTAAACTAACAGTTTTTTTTACCTACTCTAAAACTAAGTGTTATATATTAGTCCGTGGTAGGAACGGGATTATTGCGTCTCAGGGCTAACCCCTTAAGCTTACAAGGGAAGGAAGAACATGCAAGGAGACGTGCATCGCGGCAAAGAGGGATTGGGTTTCCCATGGCCGAGTTTGGCCATGAAAAACCTCCATAATGTACTTATAGTCAACTAACTACATCTAGAAGAGAAAGGGCACATACACCGTAAAAACCCTTTCGACAGGAAAGAATTAAAAATTGTTACATGCATTATGAGAAAATGCTACAGGAAAAAGATAGGTTGGTACCATGCTCTGTATTATTGGGAGAGGAGAAACTAGTAGAGAGATGGCGTGTAAACTAAAATGTTTTAGGTGTGACAGGCATTTTTTTAAGGGAGTCAATATAGATAATTTATATTATCGTGTTATATCTATTTAAAATTCAACAAAATTCAACCAAATTTTGTACACTAACAGTATTCATTAGAATCACCAATTATGCATACAGATATTCTCTTTTGCCGGCCTTGTTGCAGAATAGTAATTGGTGAGAAAATGTAATTTTTTGCCGTTTATCCGGAGCAATTCTACTAATTTTCACCAAATTTTGCACACCATTAGTGCTACAACAGTCACTGTAAACTTTTATTATTTAAGTGGGGTCAGGCATTGATTTTCAAATTGGGGTCTACATATAGCCTATGTTTTTAAAGGTTCATCATGTACATTAAACAATTTAACCTAATTCAACCAAACTTTGTATACTGACAGTATCAATTAGAAGTATCGTATAAATAAAACTATTTTTTTAGGCAATCTCGTAAGCTAGCATCAAAAAATGAAATATAATTTCAATGCCGTATCTCAGGGACCTATCAACTGATATCCACCAAATTATTCTTACAACTAGCGTTACAGTAGGTCGTGTTAACTAACGTGTTTAATGTGTATCAGACACTTATTTTCAAAATGACTGCTCTGCCAATTTTTCAAGTCAGTGAACTCTATCATTCGAAACATTAGACTGATTACATCCGAAGTTGATGCTCCGAATCTTACCTCCGTAATGAGTTGATTGTACGCTAGGTTATGGCACTAGGTTTTCTGGATTCGAGTCCCGGGTAAGGCACGTTTGCATTGTAATCGTCTCACTACTGTTGCATATGTTTCTGGTTTCTTCTTTAATTATGCTATCAACGATACCTTGAGGTCTACCTATTTTTTTTTAAGATTTTAAGAACTTCATTAATAAATTACTTGCACCCATGTTGAGGAAAATATGCTCATTAGTCATATCAGAAATTTATTCTTTATTTTCCCCGGTTAAACTGTTGAGACTATTTTACTGCACGTGGTCCTTGGGTTCAACAGTTGCCGTAAATCGTTCGGAACAATTTTAAGGAACTTACATTTTGGAATTTCTTAAATATTTACACGTCCAAACAAAAAAGCGCATGACATAACGGTGTTCAAAATTTTGCAGTTCCACAGGACCGTCATGATGAAGATTTAAACTCTGCAAAAGCAAATCACATTATAATGACGTCCTTCCCACCCACTGAAGTACTAAATTGCTGCCTTTATTCAAGTTTGTTTACGGGCAGTAATAAAATTATTACCAAGCTTGTGAAAGGTGGGTAACAAATACCGCTGACAAAATCTCACAAAGTGTCTTTTTTGTAGGCGCAATGACAACAAATAATTTTTTTCAGTAGGTTTTAGAACGCGAATTTTTATAAAACCTGACTGTACCAAGTTGTGCCACCGATAAGTTTCATCCTACTCACGAAACTGCTGAGAAAGATGCACCGATTCTAACTGCAGCTAAATACCACAGAAATGATGATGTTGCTAAGCCAACCGTCCGGAAACGCTTCCATAATGTCAGGTTTCCTGCTGTAATGGTTTAAGTCAGGTCTTTCAAATTTCTTTTGTCACCGCTATGAAACTACTAGGACAATTATACCAGGTTCTTAAGAAAAAAATCTCCGCGATGGGTTGGAAAGATACATTAGCAAAACATTTTAAATATGCACATTTTGGAAATTTTAAAATATCGATTTAATTATACTGATTTTCCCTGAGCTGTACAAAACTTCACATATTGCTTTACTGTCGTGATGCATTCATTGTCACTCAGGGAAACTAAAGATAAAATACATGTAGAAAGTGTGAAAAAAATGTTCCGTTCTCCTGCACGTACCATTACGTTTAAACTGCGAGATTAATTTTCTTTCAACTGAGTATCGCATCTGTTGAGAGTTGTGATGCTGAAGACTACTGTGGTTTTACACGACTTCTACGCCGTAACCAATTATGGAATTTGTTTCTGACTAAATCGGTTTGGTTTTCTAAATAGTTCCAGTTTACTATTATGGCAAAGAATGGGGAGTATTTAAGAGTCTAATGANTAAATCGGTTTGGTTTTCTAAATAGTTCCAGTTTACTATTATGGCAAAGAATGGGGAGTATTTAAGAGTCTAATGAAGTGTTTATGTTGTAAATGGCAGTATATTTCTGTGCAAAGTTATTATTTTTGCTTTGAAATATCTTCCATGTGGAGCAAGATGGTTACGCTCTATTATTTGCAAACATCGAGTTGTTATATTTTACTCATTAGTTTACAAAAAAATATTAATAGAGTTGAAGGTGGGGCAACATTTCACCTGAAAAGTTAGAAGACTTATTGCGTATATCTATCCCCAAGGAAAAGAAAAGTACGCCTTGGATTTCAACAGCCTAGATGTTACTCGAAACCACACGTAAGTTTCCACACTACCTTTATGGTTAAAAAAAAATCTAAATATTATCGACTCGTAGTTGTAAGCACCTTGTTGGCAACGCTTNCCACACTACCTTTATGGTTAAAAAAAAATCTAAATATTATCGACTCGTAGTTGTAAGCACCTTGTTGGCAACGCTTCGGCTGATAATGACCGTCGTAACTGTAACGTGAGGTAGGGTTTTATTCCGCACTGTTGATTAAGGAAAATAAAAACTCTTAGTTCATAGCTGTTTCGTATTATTGNGTGAGGTAGGGTTTTATTCCGCACTGTTGATTAAGGAAAATAAAAACTCTTAGTTCATAGCTGTTTCGTATTATTGACTTGTTTAATCGGTATGATAAACCATCTATATTACGAGGTAATCCTCATGCCATTAACTGAAAAACGGGAGGGGGAGTAATTTTTTATATGCTATTTTACCTCAATGGTAGTGACGTAAGTTGACACATGAGTATGGATAAATGTCATGTTACAAATGTAGATTACGTAGAGTTATTTGATGGCGTTTGTTTTTAAAATCCGAGGTTGAATGGCATTCACTTTTCACGCACCCTGAAAGTGTACGAANGTTATTTGATGGCGTTTGTTTTTAAAATCCGAGGTTGAATGGCATTCACTTTTCACGCACCCTGAAAGTGTACGAGACACATTTCGTGATAAAAAATTCTCTAGTTTACATTACGTGGAGGAATATTCGGGAAAGTTTGTGCGGTAGTTGTTTCGATGATAATCAATGGAGAGGTTTGGGCGTCTATTAACAATAAGGTCTTGAGCGCAGATGAGAGCGAANTAATCAATGGAGAGGTTTGGGCGTCTATTAACAATAAGGTCTTGAGCGCAGATGAGAGCGAAGCGAAGAGAACATGGAGCAGTGCCGGAATGCAAGGGCGGAGGAAATGGGAGATCCCCGAGTAAACATACCTACCAGCGGCATAGTGCGGCAAGAGACCAACGTGCGAAAATCCGGGAGTGAACCGGTTGGAAGGCGAACCCGGGTCGCCTTAGTGAAAAGTCTAATCTAAGGCATTTGGGAACTTGGCATGCACTGTAGTGTGCAATCAAGTACACAACTGAAGCTTACAAGTACCCAGCTATTGAGAATTCCAACACACTGAGTCTCTGATCACTTGCGACACCAAGCCTAAACTAAACTCTGTGGTCTTGTAGCTGATGTTAGGCCTCTCTCCAATGCGCTCCAGGTTTGTTTCCGAACGGGCTCGAGTTAGGACATTCCGCACTTTCGAAACATGGCAGACGTCACTCGTGGCCTGAGGGTTTACTCGGGGTACTGCAATTTTCTTCTCCATCCAACTGTAACTGTCCGTCACCCTTTGTGGTCGTCTCAACAATCAATGCCCTTCCTCGCTTTGACTCTAAGAAAGACACGTTCCCGGGCGTGCATATGAACTCACTCTATGAGTTTGAATGGGGTGGCGTCGTAAGACACCTGGCGTTCCCTGGCAAAAGAGAGAATTTAGAAATTTATACATCTATGTTGTAAGACGCAAACCGCATGTTAACTTTCGTTTCTCATACGTGTGGTGCAGAAGGCTAGCAGTGAAGTTCGTCCATTCTCTTATTGTCCGTGCGTCTCCTGATCCTAGGCGCCCACCAGGGCTGGCGTTAGGTCCTAGGGTAAGATGCGAGCAGCGGGATGGGTGACAACCTGCGCACACCAGCCTTTCTCCTCCTTGCTGTTCAGCTGCGCGGGTCGCCGGCGTACGGGGAGGTTACGCCGAACGTAACATCTGTCTTCATATCTCAAATCGAATACGGCATCTGGAGGTAGTTTTGTGG
>NQII01005811.1:16190-130234 GCA_002778355.1 Clitarchus hookeri
GGGGGGGGGGGGGAGGTTGATGTCCCGTGTGACCCCAGCCCCCAAATCTGGATCCACCCCTGGACGAAATGTCTCCCTCGATAATAAGTGCAATGGAAAATACCTATCGAAATCCGAACGTTATACTATGGGTAATTTCTTTCATCACACGTTTCGACGCTTCAAAATGCTGTCTATGTTATTAAGGTAGTGTCTTCAACACGAGGCACGAGTAAATATTCTCACATTCACCTCAACTGTGGGCCATCTACAGAAAGCAAAATTTCTGTCAGAGCTGTGTTCTACGAGGTTGGTCGATACTGAAAACTAGAAGAAATGTCAAATGCGTGGAATACCATCCAAAATATTTGCGTCGACACTAGAAAAATTAAAAAAGAGGGGAGGGGGAAAAAAGGAGAGGGTAGGTAAGTTTACAAATATTTGTTTAACCAAAAAATATATATAACGAAAACTAAAAAATTCAGTTTTTTACAATTGGCAAAGTATTACATAATCTTAATTGTATAAAAATGTTTCGCTTTTAATAACACATTTCTGAAGACAGACTTTCAAAAAAACTTACGTGCCTCTGACTACATCTCCGATAACGCAAAAGCTGTCCATAATACTGTGTGATGTTGGCAACCAATTGGGAAAAATTGTGCCTTGTGTTAAGGTCGTATCTAAGGTGTAACTTTTTATTCAGTAGAAGAATAAACGTGTTTCTTTTTGTTTCATTGCGTATANGTTAAGGTCGTATCTAAGGTGTAACTTTTTATTCAGTAGAAGAATAAACGTGTTTCTTTTTGTTTCATTGCGTATAGCTCAGAGCAAGGATACACGTAACTGCAGCTGATTCGCATCGCAAAAAACACGGTACAAACTTGGCAGAAGGAAATTTAATGTGCTGGAAGACAAAAAAATACACATCTTTCAAAAGTCAACCGTGAACAACATACAATAAATCCTTATGTTAAGACGAGAAACTATGACATGAAACAAAATATTTCGTTGTAAGAGTTGCCTATGATGGATGCAGCTACGAGTGTTCGAAATTAGCACTGTTAGGATAATTATTTCGAAGTATAAAAAGAGGATGTAGAATAATCGAAAACAACCACTGTCACAATCATAGAGATATAGTGCAATTACGGGCAAATATTTTCAGCTTGCAACCTGGCACGTTACTTGAATGAAACTTGAAGGCTTTTCGAACAGGCCAAAATGTGTGTACATTCTTTTATGGGAAATTAGAATAGTTGCACTATTACCTTATTTGAACCAATTTTTGCGAAATCGTTTTACTAAGAAATTTTATTGCTTATTTAATTTTGATGAAATTTAATCTTCGAACGATTTTAGATTTTACGATTCTTAACCTGCTTGTAGCCGAATCATGGCAGATCAGCATTATACTTACCGACTTATAGTAGCCTATTTCAATAAGCGTAGTCGGTAATAAAACGCAACATGCGTGTGTTTACTCAGAATACTGATGTCTAACCTACATATTTTGCATATACACTTGTCTCTTTATATGCATATATGCACATTGGCTCCTACACGTACATCGTACATGTGTATATTTAGTTAATGCTAAACAATATTCGAATATAATATTTCTCTTGATATAACCCAGTGTTTACCTGTTAAAAAGTTATCAGATTATCAGTAATTAAAGGACGTTCAAAGATAGAGACATTTTGTTTGAAGTAAAACACTAGGTGCTTTTGTGCTTTGCGCTTGAAAGGCGAACCCTTCCAGATTAACTATCGACAAACAAAGCAGTGAGAAACGGTGAAAAACGATAACAGAATTGTTTTTGTTGAAGTCCCTGTATGTTCAGATGGTGTTAGTACAGAATGATCGAAACGTCGCGCAACCACAGGAGTAAAAGAAAGCATTTTGAGCCGTTTAATGTACATTATACAAATATTACGTAAACCAACATGCCATTTCACAGATGGTGTTGCAAGTATGATCCTTCTTCTCCGACACAAATTCACCCCTTTAAGCATATATAAACACACGACAAACATTGCCTGGATTTAGTTTTCAATGCGCCTCTCAATGTTGGTTTGCAGTTCAGTCAGAGTTGGCAGGTTGTCAAAGTACACTCATGAGCAGATGAATTACAGACACCTGCCGTGTTGGCGAATGGCGCTGTGGTCGCCCCGTCGAAAGGACTAGTGCCCAGCCACGCATGACTCGGATGCCGTTGGACCATATACCGACCGTCCGAGTAGCAGTCGAGCACAGAATGGTGAATGAAACCATGATAACAGCGCATGTTATCGTGGCTAGATCGTTGGGGCCAGACGTATGGGGTACTACATCTCCGAAGTCGTGTAGGCACTGGGATTCCCACGGACCACTATGTCAAGAATGTGCCGTGAGTTCATGGATTCGGTGACACGACCAGCACCAGGGACAAGTGCCGTGGCGCCAAACGTATCGATGGCAGGGGTCACCATCGGCTAGCTCGGTAAGTTACAGCGAATTATCAGAACACAGAGCAGTATATCACTCGCCAACTAAGTGCTGGAACACAACGAAATGACCTGTTAGCAGCTATACCATCCAGAAGCATCTCCTCGCTATGGGGTACTGAAGCTTCTGTCTCACTCGGGTTTCTCTGCTGACTGCACATCACAAGGCTCGGCGATATACGTAGGCGCGGGAACACCGGCAGTGGACCCTTGACGCATAGAAAAAGGTCGCCTGTACGGATGAGTCGAGGTACTTGTTGATAAACTCCAATGGCAGGGTACGAGAGCATCGCCAAGCACAAAAAGCGATGGAATCCTCTTTTCAGCAAGGTAGAGTTCAGGCCCGTGGTAGTGGTATCCTTGCATGGATTCTGCTTGCTGTGTATGAAATGGGCCCCATGGTACACATGTCATCTTCTACAAACTGCAAACTATACAGGGACCAGCTGGCAGATCACATGCACTCATTTCTACGCCTACAGTACCCGTCAGGACAGCTATACTTACAGCGAGACAACGCCCCGGCCCACCGCACCCGAATTGTAACCAAGTGGTTGAATGACCACTCCGCGGACTTGAGGCTGCTTGCCTGGTCTCCGAGGTCACCCGACATCAATCGTATTCAACACATCTGGGATGCTACCGAGATAGATGTGCCCGTCGTGGGGTCGACCGTTCTCGGTGAATTGCGGGAGGCGCTTCCGTTGCCATGGATCTGTATGACTCCCGAACACTTCCCGTGCCTTGTGGAGTCCATGCCACGACGTGCATCACCGCCGTCATCAGGCTATTCAATCCGTTAATTTTCCTTGAAGTTGTGTATCACATTTCATACTCTATTTCAGATGGCCGACACGAGCTTATACAATGTTGAAGAGCGGCTTGTTGCCAGTGTTTGGGCACTTTAACGTCCACATACAGGAACGAGCATTGAGAATGTGAGACGAGACTTCACTAGACTATTACACAAAGAAACCCCTCCTAAAAGTACAGTACTGCGTTGGGGACACAATGCGCTTCTGACGGGATCAACTAAAGACAAACAGAGGACAGGACGACCAAACTCACGACAGGACACATGTGCGGTAGTGGAGGCATCTGTGCTCCGATCACCCAAGAAGTCACTGCTGAAACGAACATCCGAGCTTGCAATCCCAAAAGCCACAGTGTTAAGACACATGAAAAAGGATCTTGGATTGAAATCCTCTAGGCGAACAGCAGTCAATGAGCTAAGCGATACTGACATGAACAAACGACATTCAGCGTGCGCAAGATTGCTTGAAGTCATTTTTACAATTCTGCGACAGTTCGTCGGCGATACGACACTGCGACCGTCGCCACTACCTGTCGTCCGACGGTTTCACAATAGCGCGACGTTGTCGTTGCATTCATATGCGTTTACTGCCACCTATCGTCGTAAGTAAAATTAAAATGAACGAAACCCAATATGATTAGGCATGTTTTATATTTTGTTATTAATTTAAACAGTGTTCTTAGTTTAAAGAGGTTTTGTTATAACACACATGGATCTAAACTAAAGAAAGAGAAAGATCACCTCTTCAATTTTCTACACAAAAACTTACAACTGGGAGAAAATAATCAATACGGTTGTATGTACTTCTGTAAATGTTTCCAACTTACAGTATAATTTGAAGGAAAATTAAGGGATGGTAAGAAATTTGGACCACCGGGACATTTTAATTTTGAATTATCACCGCAGAAAAAAAATTGGGTAGGGGTAACGAGGTGGCCACAAACCTTAGTAAAGAGAAAGGCACTGTCAACATTGTGAGATGTACAGTATGACTGGCTGTGTGTAGCGGCCGCATCCTGCTTGAACTAGTTTACTCTAGCAATGCAATACAGTGCATAAGGAACGCCTGATAACGTTTCATTAAAGTTTATTTAAAGAAAAGTGGACCTACCACTCCGCGAAGTGAAACTGCACACCATTCTGCAGTATTGTGAATGCGTAAGGAAATTTCATTGAAAACATGTATATTTTGAAAAAACCCAAACGTACTCTAAAAATTCGCGAAATCTCATAATGAAAGCAATCCACATCTGTAAATAAATATGTTGTTCAAGAAGCTGACACCGTCCTTCACAAGTTCTGGCAACCATTCACGTAATAGTTACTGTTCTCTTTATCCAGCGTCTTGAGTTCATGCATTGTGTGAATTCTGTAATGAACAAGTTTTAGCAGCCTCATTATCATTCTGTGTTCCATAAAACAAACCAGTATAATACAATGATCTTCGTATGGACTTGCCAGATTATTGCTCTTAATCCTTCCTGACTACCTTTAAATTTTAATAACGGTCTTTATTCATGTACCTTCTTAATAACTCACACTGCCTTTTTTTTTTTTACTAAAACGGCGTTTAATTTGTCAGAATGCTGATTTTTATTCGGCATGTGAATTTCCGATCACCTACGCACAAACAATAGTTCGCATTCGGTGTTCTAATTCATCTTCAAATTTGTTCCAGTATGACTACTTTGTCCACTAATGTGAAACTCATCTCACCCATTCAAATACCGTGCTTCAACTGGTTTGATTAAGTGGATGTCTCAAAGACATATTGCTTTCACAACACAAAACCACCCTTACAGAGTTGCCACATGTATAAGCCAAATTTCCGTATTCCGTTTTCTAATGCGAAGTTTGCGTGACTCACAGTTAAATTGTGCGATTTTTTGTAGTAGTGTAGAAAACGAACCCAGAAGAGTGTTTGCGAAAATTCTATGAAATGAAAATTGTAATACTGCAGTACTTCAGCCCAAATGAATTATTGACTAATTAGAAATTTCAGTGCCCAACAGTATTTTTTTGTTTTAATCGCTGAGATATCCCTCAAATTGTTTTTCTCTTGAACACCTAAAACGATTGAATAAATACAGAATTGTCCTGTAATACCTGTGAATTGTAGGTTCAGTTAATTTATTCATAAATTGTTCCAAAACAACAGATGTCATATTTTATAAATGATTAAGATTAAAACGGGCGTGGAGAGCCCAGCATACAGCACGTTTCATTGTTGATTTTCGGGTGGTAAAATATATATTAAAAGTTTCAATTTAACAACCAAACAGATCTTTCGCGTGAAACTGACACGTACAGTTACAGGAGAGTACTGAATTCATGACTTTTCATGTAAGGGAACAGGCGCTCTCTCGAACATACCTCCGAGCGCCGGCAGAAATGACGTAACTGCAGAAGGTTGTCAATGGAAGAAGTGTCTAAAAAAATCTAACTCTAGTGTAAAAGAAGTATAATTTCCTACAAGGTTCAAGGGTAGAGCACAGTGTTGTTGGTTCTGAACCCAATCATTTCAGAAGTTTTTTTTCCAACTTCCGCATTTTTGTACACGGCTCTACATCGTGGAGCACACCACAGTGTCCAGAGATGGCAATTATTCAAGAAAATATTTGGAACTAAATATATTTCAACCGATCAAGTTGACGCGGTGGTAACGCACTGGCTTCGCTTTCGCAGGAGATTTGGGAGAAGAAGCGGGGAGGCGAGGTCGATTCCTGGTCCAGAAAACTTGTCTTAAGTTTCCCACTTTTTTTTCTAATTGATAATTGCTTGCTCCAGGCAAATGGATGACTCGTTCCGTGATACAGGACTTGAACGATTTCTTCTCCGCTCCTGACTGCATGGAACCATTGGTTACATCTTATCGACGAGCTGTTGAGTTATAATATCGCAACGGAGCGGGGAAGAGGCAGCCACGATAGCAGCCTTCGAAGTCGCCTTTCTTCCTGAAAACTGCATCTACTTCCTTCGCTCCGTAATCCTGGGGCTCAAAGCCTGAATATCTGAATTTAGTACAGGGCGTAACTGAGCTATTTATCAATTTCGCCCGGCCCTAAGAGGCAATTCTAGGGATCTAAACTGTTATTGCAGGTTATAAGCGGTGCTAATACTTGAGTGATAAAAGTGATATACTTCCTAGGGACAATCTCTTGCTATATTTACTCAAAGTTAAACGCGACATTCTACACACCGCTAACTACAGATATTCCTACGTGAAATTTAACATAATTTTAGTTCAATAAGTTAAAAAATAACATTTTTTGAATTAACAGTAAAATAAAAGAAATCTTGCTGACTTTACTATCGCAGGAAACGTATTAACACTTAGATCCACTAGCTGCTTCGTTGCAGCTATGGGGGCACGACGCACTTAAGTTACTGGTTGCAAAAAACCACGGCTCCAACTTAGAATCTAACAATTCATCTTAAGGCTAAAGTAAATAACAAATCTAATATGAATACTCCTCTAAAGTTCCTTGTTGGCGTCATCCGAATCTCTGGTCACCCCGTGCTGCGGGGCTAGCCTCACTCGTGAAACTGCCGCCTTGGGTGCTCCCGCCCTATTCCGAGCCATCGCGTACTGCGATCCCGTCCACGACTGACTCACATTACAGGGTCGCCAACACCTTGATAAACATGGCCGAGCGAATCCCCGCGCTCCCACTCGCTAGGATCTCTGACGTCGCCAAAGCCCGGTCAGTGCCCACGGTGGGACCATACACTTGACATGAGGTAGACCGACTGTTCATCTTTTGCGCGTGTATCAACATTGACCTACCCCAAAGCAACACGGCTCTCAAAGTCACATGGTCAACAATGATGCTTGTACGTGTTTGTATCTTAGTTATTAAATTACAATATCTATTATATTAATAAAATACTTATACCATTTTTAATTTAATCAGACTGGATTATTAATTGGTTAGAGGATGTATATAACATCTCAAAGCACGTTTTTAGTAAACAGACTTCTAACATTAAATCGAATGCACGACATTTTTGCTAGTCGTGTTGACAGAACAGCTGTTCAACGCTGTTACACGGAGACTGGTTGTGAGCAGCCAGCGGGATAGGTCTACTGCATCTTTAGTATATGGGGCGGACAGTGACCCCTAACCAGGAACCCCGGAAGTAGTCCACCAGCAGTCGCAACGCAGGAAACTTGTCAAAGGCAGGCTGTAGCTTCCCCCTCCCCCGGGTAAGGCGTATACATCTGTTTCACAACCACGTAGTTGCCACAGCAAACTGACCTTCGTTCTAGAGAAGCTGCAGCCCCTGAACACTGGCCAAAGGTCCAAGCGATTCGTTTAAATAGTAAAAATAAACACCAAACCATTGGCATTGAATCACGTAACGTGACATTATAAATCATAATAGAAATTAATTTCATTGTTCTGATTGGACTATTTTCCTATAATTGTTACGGCAGCAGAGATAACAACATTTTACGAGAAGGAAAAAGTTGATATTTTTCGAAGGATTCTTGCAATGGGGCTAACATATCAAACGAATCATTATTTTGGACATAACACATTGCGGTGGTTCTTGTACAAAATCAGAAGAATGATTCTTTTGATTTTAGATGTATTTTAACTCGTTTTAGTTTCACTTATTGTAATGAAAGGTTGTAATTCAGTTTTTGCGTGTAATACCTATCTGAGTGGTCGCGAATCAGAGGTGTTCTGTTTTGGAGTAAAGGGATTTTGTGTGACGGAGCTCAGTAAGGAAATGGTTCTCCAAAGTACAGAAGTAGCTGACATACTAGAAGATGCTATTGTGTGCATGTGATAGTAAAACTCACCTTACGGACAGACCTTTCTAGGAAAAGTCTTGTTTGCAGGACGAACAATGGACGAGTTATAATCAAATTTGGACTACAGCAGGAACGCAGTCATGCTTCGCCTTTTATAATACGCACAACCTTCCATATTACGCAACAGTTGAAGATTATGAAATAATTATATACAGTTATTTATTCAGCATTTCTTCCGTGTATCCATGCAGGTGTATTAGTAGCACTTTTGCAAAGAATGAATGTTACAAGTATTTGATAACAGTTACCTATCTTCAGTGTTTTAAATTAGTGAGTTTGCTGGCTGGCAGATGTGCGTGATCTGCTTTACTGAAAACATGAAACTGTGTTTCTGTTGTAGTCCAAATCTGATTATAGCTCTTTCAGTACGTTCGTTCTTTTGGAGGTTCTATGTCCGTTTTCCTGCAAAGAAATACCTGTTTTTTTTTTTTTTAAGGAAATCATAGTAGTGTGTATAATCTATACGTCACATATCTAGGCGAAATAAAAACCAAAGAATTGCGCATTTACCAATCTCAAATTCGAATATCTACCCCTATGTTTTAAACCTGAATATATGTGATGTGTTTGTTTACTCCCCTAAAAGTCGTGTAATAGTGGAACTTTCTAGTTATCAAACTTCCCTTTCAAATGTTGTTCTATCATCAAGAAAAATTTTATTTTGAATATTACATGCCATTAATTTAAGAAAAGTTGCCGACAATGTTCGAGTGCAGGACACGAGAATATTTATTTCATCGTGACGAAAAGAGGCGAATGAACGGAAAATGAAAATATAATTAATTTTATCACAAACAATTTTCTTATACATTAATTTATTCTTACATTAAAACAGTGATTTATAGTTTGGTTAAATATTGATGCTTTATTACGAGGGAATAAAAGAATTCGATTAAATATTTACTTGAGACACGATAATTATAACAATTTTGTTTTCGTAAATTTATGCTCGTGATTTAACAAGAGGAGCATTGAAATTTACTTAGAAGCCAACTGTGTGAACACTTTTACCTAACGGGGTAATAAATCCGTCATAATTTTGTTTCTTAGTGTATGAAAATCCTTCGTTACTGAATGGCTCTTTCCAAACTGATAGTATGGTGTACGGTTTCTTAATATCTTAAGCAGACAACTGACTATCAAATGCAAATAGGCCCTAGTACCATCATCATAAATACATTATAATTTTCAATGCCGTTGAAGTATTTTATATTTTTGTGTGACGTCGCTTCTCTAAGGAATAAACAGACAGTGGTTGTTTTCAAGTCGTTCTTGTCACAATATAATGCAGTAAAAACTGATCTTATAAATTGCTGTAAATATCAAAGGTAAATAAAAAAAAAAGGAAATTAAACGCCATCATGTTCAATAACTTTTCTATAAAAATATCAACAGATTATACACTCGGTCATCTGCATCAAGGAAGTGTTAAGAAAATTATAATACAGTATAAATTAACTATGAGTAACTCATCAGGGAGCTACATGCTGGTAGAGCTATGGAAGCATTGCTTCAGCTTGAAGATTACTGGGATGTAGATAGAAAGAAAGATAAAAATACTCTATAAACACTCATATTAATTGTACACAAGATTACCTAATCACATGTAAAAGAGTGCGAGACAGCGAAAAAAACATGGTTATCACTCGAAAGGGCTTTTTAGTATTCAGGTTTGACGAGGAAAGTAGGACCACATCGTACACTCGTCACTACGCAACTGGATAACTATAAGTCTGTTAAAAGTTAACGTAATACTATTTTATCTACAGCCAATAAGTTAAAAAATTATATTGGATTTCCCGTTAATGAAGAGTGGATTGGAACATTATTATCGGCAAGGTTACCAGATCAGTGTAAACCAATGTTAAAGGGAATTGAGAGCTCTGATATAAAGATAACTGGTGATTCAAAAAATTTTTATTGTTGCAAGATGTTAAAATTACCTAATGAAACAAACTCGTTCCATCTAGGAGCTGATAAAGTTCTTTATTCCAAATTAAATAGTTATGCAAAGATGATTAGTGGACCTCCCCGATGTTACAACTTCCAAACATTATGTCCAACTACAGATCCAAAAATGCTCGGAATAATGTTCCACAAACAAAAGTGACAAAAAAAAAACACCTTTAGCAGCTCTATCTACCAGTAAAGGGGTTATATAATGCTTGGTATTTGGATTCATGAGAATATGCGCATGTTACCAAAAATGATAAATGTGTGTACAGTTCTACCCTAAAAGATAGCAGTACTAAAATTACCACTACTGACAACAGCGATTTGTCAGTCGAGTCAGTCAGATTTGTCAGTTCTTAGTAAATGGCAAAGTGAGCGAAGTTGAAGCTCGAGATGTATTATATGCTCATAAGGGAGCCATTAATTTGCTTTCAGTTAGTAAGATAGTTACAAATGGCTATGGAGTATTTGTTTTTAATGAAAATGAGGCGAGTATTATGGATGGTAATGAAATAGTTTCCACATCATTTAATTATAATGGCATCTCTGGATTCCACTCACTTGAAGTTTCCAAAAAGTAAATTAATTGTTTTATTAAGAAACCAGAGTATTTGTGGCAACGTAGGCTCGGCCACATGAACAGGAAAAACACGGGACTTCTTACCAAGATGGTAATATGACTTGCTGTAGAAGTGAGAACAAATTGGCAATGCAGAGTATTCATTGAAGGTAAGCATTCAAGACGGAAGTTTACAGCAAGCAAACGTCGTGCTGAAGAAATTGTGGAATTAGTACACACAGAAAATATAATTGTGGATAATTTATCATTGAATAAAAAATTAATTAAAACAAAAACCAAGTTCAGAAATATTTTCATGATTTATTTTTATATGTACTATGAAATTACTAATTTCGATGCAGCAAAGATACACTCTCAGAAAATGTTCACAAAATTACCATACCACTCTATATGCGTATTCAGAAAGCACGACTATAGTCGGTTCACGACTGGAAGAAACTTTTGAAAATCAACCTTTGAAAAAACACCCTAGCTGTTAGCTACATGCATATAACATTACAAACAGCGGCGATCGCGGATACAGTTATGCCGTTAGGTTGCCAGCACAAAGAGAGGAAATAGTTCTAAAGTTTTAACGTAATTGTTAATTTATCGCTTACAAATGGGTTTCGAAAAGACTTGTATCTTATTATGCTAATTATTAATGACGTGATGCTAACGTACTTTGATTTCAATGTTTCTTGCATACTCACAAGATCACGCTCAAGGTGAAAGTAGAGCGGCCATTTGTTTACAAACCTTCGTTCCGTGTGTTGTTGGCGAGATGTGGTCGACACACGTGCCAGAGAATTGGTGCGATTATCTTGTTTAACCTATAATAATTCATTTACTGGTTTTTTTTTCAATTTTTTTTTTTACTAATATCCTTTCTTTATTATTTCTCGTTATGCCGATTTCTTTCTTTTCTGATACCTGTATAAGAGATTACTCGTAGTGCGTTCTCACGTGTTTAATATTTTTTAAATTTATTTCAGGTTTGCTTAAAATTTTATTTATTGTATTTTACGTTATATGTTGCGGTAGTTTTTGTGTGCAGTCATGAGTTCTAGCAAGGTGAATAAAAGATAAGTCACCAACGCCAACAGGACATCATTAACCTCACCGAATCGTTGTATTCCCTAATTAGGCGAGGGGAAATGAAACCCTGCAACGTCGCGGAAAGAGCGGCAGAAATGTTGAAACGCTTCAGATCCACAGTTCTAAGGTATGTTAAAATATATGTAGTATTAACCATTGCGTTTGCAAGTTGTGTGTACTAAGGTCAAGTATGTTGGCCTACGAAATGTGTTTACAAGAACATAAAAAAAATTTGTTAATAACTTGATAACATCGTAGAACGTTGTCTACGTGTCTTTTTAAAGTTTTATTTGGGTAATTATTAAGTTTAGGNATTTGTTAATAACTTGATAACATCGTAGAACGTTGTCTACGTGTCTTTTTAACGTTTTGTTTGGGTAATTATTAAGTTTAGGGGGTTTTCTGTAAAAAATAACTATAATTTCACGGAAAATGGTATATTTCCACTCCACTTATGATGCAGAACACGAATATACGACGGGCATTAACGTCCGACTAATTTCGTAACATGTGCCCACCTAACCTAACAGAACCTATCCCCACGATGGGTGAATCACTATTTTACATTTTTAAACTAACCTAGGATTGTTGGGTTTTACACTAACCTAGGATTGTAAGGTTATATAGACTCAAATGTGAGTGTATGAATCACTCACCAAAAGGTGGTATTGCAATGTGTAATTAAAAATAAAAACTACTTTGTGTTGGAATTTGTGTACCCCTGCGAAGGATTCTTCATAAACAACNTGTTTGCAGGACGAACAATGGACGAGTTATAATCAAATTTGGACTACAGCAGGAACGCAGTCATGCTTCGCCTTTTCTAATACGCACAACCTTCCATATTACGCAACAGTTGAAGATTATGAAATAATTATATATAGTTATTTATTCAGCATTTCTTCCGTATCTCCATGCAGGTGTATTAGTAGCACTTTTGCAAAGAATGAATGTTACAAGTATTTGATAACAGTTACCTATCTTCAGTATTTTTAATTAGTGAGTTTGCTGGCTGGCAGATGTAAGTGATTTTCTTTACTGAAACCATGAAACTGTGTTCCTGTTATAGTCCAAATTTGATTATAGTTCTTTCAGTACATTCGTTCTTTTGGAGGTCGTATGTCCGTTTTCCTGCAAAGAAATATCTGTTTTTTTTTTAAGAATGTCATAGCAGTGTGTGTAATCTATACATCACACATGAAGGTGAAATAAAAACCAAACAATTCCGCATTCACCACTCTTAAATTCGAATATCTACCTGTGTTTTAAACCTGAATGTATGTGATGTGTTGTTTTACTCCCCTAAAAGTCGTGTAATAGTGGAACTTTCTAGTTATCAAACTTCCCTTTCGAATGTTGTTCTATAAACGCAAAAATTTTATTTTGAATATTACCTGCCATTAATTTAAGAAAAGTTGCCGACAATATTCGAGCGCAGGACACGAGAATATTTATTTTATCGTGACGAAAAGAGGCGGATGAATGGAACATGAAAATATCATTAATTTTATCAGAAACAATTTTCTTATACTTTTATTTATTCTTACATTAACACAGTGATTTCAGTTTGGTTAAATATTGATGCTTTTTTACGAGGGAATAAAAGAAGTCGATTAAATATTTACTTGAGACACGATAATTATAACAATTTTGTTTTCGTAAATTTATGCTCGTGATTTAACAAGAGGAGCATTGAAATTTACTTAGAAGCCAACTGCGTGAACACTTTTACCTAACGGGGTAATAAATCCGTCATAATTTTGTTTCTTAGTGTATGAAAATCCTTCGTTACTGAATGGCTCTTTCCAAACTGATAGTATGGTGTACGATTTCTTAATATCTTAAGCAGACAACTGACTATCAAATGCAAATAGGCCCTAGTACCATCATCATAACTACATTATAATTTTCAATGCTGTTGAAGTATTTTATATTTTGGTGTGACGTGGCTCCTATAAGGAATAAACAGACAGTAGTTGTTTTCAAGTGGTTCTTGTCACAATATAATGCAGTAAAAACTGATCTTATGAATTGCTGTAGATATCAAAGGTAAATAAAAAAAAAAGGAAATTAAACGCCATCATGTTCAATAACTTTTCTATAAAAATATCAACAGATTATACACTCGGTCATCTGCATCAAGGAAGTGTTAAGAAAATTATAATACAGTATAAATTAACTATGAGTAACTCATCAGGGAGCTACATGCTGGTAGAGCTATGGAAGCATTGCTTCAGCTTGAAGATTACTGGGATGTAGATAGAAAGAAAGATAAAAATACTCTATAAACACTCATATTAATTGTACACAAGATTACCTAATCACATGTAAAAGAGTGCGAGACAGCGAAAAAAACATGGTTATCACTCGAAAGGGCTTTTCAGTATTCAGGTTTGACGAGGAAAGTAGGACTAATTCATACACTCGTCACTACGCAACTGGATAACTATAAGTCTGTTGAAAGTTAACGTAATACTATTATATCTACAGCCAATAAGTTAACAAATTATATTGGATTTCCCGTTAATGAAGAGTGGATTGGAACATAATTATTGGCAAGGTTACCAGTTCAGTGTAAACCAATGTTAAAGGGTATTGTGAGCTCTGATATAAAGATAACTGTTGATTCAAAAAAATTAAAATTGTTGCAAGATGTTAAAATTACCTAATGAAACAAACTCGTTCCATCTAGGAGCTGATAAAGTTATTTATTCCAAATAAAATAGTTATGCAAAGAAGATTAGTGAACCTCCCCGATGTTACAACTTCCAAACATTATGTCCAACTGCAGGTCCAAAAGTGCTCGGAATAATGTTCCAAAAACTAACGTGACAAAAAAAATATTTTTAGCAGCTCTATCTACCAGTAAAGGGGTTATATAATACTTGGTATTTTGATTCATGAGCATCTGCGCTTGTTACCAAAAATGATAAATGTGTGTACAGTTCTACCCTAAAAGATAGCAGTAATAAAATCACCACTACTGACAACAGCGGTTTGTCGGTCGAGTCCACGGGTAATACTAAATTAAATTTTTAGTAAATGGCAAAGTGAGCGAAGTTGAAGCTCGAGATGTATTATATGCTCATAAGGCAGCCATTAATTTTCTTTCAGTTAGTAAGATAGTTACAAATGGCTATGGAGTATTTGTTTTTAATGAAAAGGAGGCGAGTATTATGGATGGCAATGAAATAGTTTCACATCATCTAATTATAATGGCATCTATAGATTCCACTCACTTGAAGTTTTTCCAAAAAGAGAACTAATTGTTTTATTTAGAAACCAGAGTATTTGTGGCAACGTAGGCTCGGCCACATGAACAGGAAAAACACGGGACTTCTTACCAAGATGGTAATAGGACTTGATGCAGAAGTGAGAACAAATTGGCCATGCAGATTATGCATTGAAGGTAAGTATTCAAGACGGAAGTTTACAGCAAGCAAAAGTCGTGCTGAAGAAATTCTGAAATTAGTACACACAGAAGATATAATTGTGGATAATTGATCATTGAATGAAAAATTAATTAAAACAAATACCAATGTCAGAAATATTTTCATGATTAATTTTTTATATGTACTATGAAATTACTGATTTCGATGCAGCAAAGATATACTCTCAGAAAATGTTCACAAAATTACTATACCACTCTATACGCGTATTCAGAAAGCACGACTTGTAAAGATTTATTTCCATACATACACGGTAATTGTCATACATTTGTTCATGAAACAGTCAAATGCTGACCTACTGCAGTTCCCAACTTGAATAGAAGCATTTATACAGAATTATTCACGAGGAGTTACCGCAGCTCACAATGCCTATTATTGACTACATTTGGAGCAAAACATGTAATTTAAATGTGGGTTCTATTCCCAATATTTACAGAGTAATTCGAAACACTTGAAAAATTACAAATAAAATAATAACCCTTTGAGAAGTAAATACAGTGATGTATTATCATACCGTATTGTTTACAGTTGAGCATCATAAATGCGTCTAACAAGCTTACAAAAGATGATCACAAATGTTTCCGTCTACTTCCATACACTTGGCCGCACACTCATGAACCGCACGTGTTGCTCTACGTAGCTGCACGTAGCGGCATGCATGATACGCGCAAGTAGTTCCTCACGTGTTTGTGCAGTCCTTTGGTAAACAATATCCTTCATCCATCCCCATACGCAATAATCAAGTGGTAATAGATCTGGCGATCGAGGAGGCCAGATGTGAAACCGCCTCGTCCTGTCCATCTCTCAGGGAAACGCACATTTAAGTGTTGAACCACAGGACAGTGGAAGTGAGGAGGTGCACCATCATGCTGGAAGATCATACGACGTATCTATGCTAACGGAATATCCTCACGTAACAGCGGCAGTTCTTCTTGCAACAATTGCAGATAGAACACACCAGTCAAGTGTCCCGGGAAAACGAATGGCCCAATCGGCTGATCGTGTAGGACACCACGCCACACATTGATGCTGAAACGGTGTGACAAACTCCTTACCTTACCACTGTAGAGTGGGCATGCTGATAATCAAATTACTCTGCAAATATTGGGAATAGGACCCACATATATATTACATATTTAGCTCCAAATGATGTAAGGAATAAGCCCTGTGAGGGGTAGTAAGGCCTCGTGAATCAGTCTGTATGTTTGTAGCATGACGTACGGTTAGATTTCAATACAATTTATAGGTTATAAACTTCCATCACCGTTTAGAAAGTTTACAAAATATATTTTGTACAGTGTTTAAAATTTTTGGACACTAAAATGTGTTTGTTTATTAAGATTATGTCAAATGTTTCGTGCTAGTAATAACGTCAATTTTTTCGCGAATGCAAAAACTCTTTGTTTGTGATAACATAAATATTTCCAATATATTTGTAGTGACTACAAAAATTTGTTTTGTTCATTGTGTAACGGCAAGTTGGCCTATCTCCATTCAGAAATTAACCTTTGAAAGCAATGTCTGCAAAAAAAAAAAAAAACGGAAAAGAATTTTACAGTCTTCCGGCCGTTCAGAAGCTAACGAAGTTTCTTTTTTTCTCTTTTGCATTTTATTTTTCGCGACATCACGTTTAGACGTACCTACGAAAAAAAAAGAGTAAAACACAAACGTGGTACTCCACGTTTCTGAATGCTCAGAAAAGGAAGACGAGACCTAACATGCCTGAGGATAATGATGTGAATAAAACGAAGGGGTAAACGTATGTTAAAGAGGACTAGCATGAATAATGTAGAAGTAANCTGAGGATAATGATGTGAATAAAACGAAGGGGTAAACGTATGTTAAAGAGGACTAGCATGAATAATGTAGAAGTAATATCAAGAACGGAAGGATGCAACCAACGAGACAGGTTAGAAATGCGAGGGGAGAGTAAAAAAATGCACCGTCCACTAGCGGAGGAAAAAAGAAGTAACCTGGATAAAAGAACGCATGTGGAGAAGAAACGAAACGTNAAATGCACCGTCCACTAGCGGAGGAAAAAAGAAGTAACCTGGATAAAAGAACGCATGTGGAGAAGAAACGAAACGTCTCCGAACGAGACAAGAGAATGAACAGCTCTGAGGACATCCAGCTTGTCTTGCGACAAAGCTACAGTGGATCGGCTTACGTGCACGCCCGGCTGGCTTTCATTATGACACTAAGGCTAAGCATTTCCCTCGATCTCTCACGAAGGTACAAAGCAGGAAAATTTAAAAACCTGCATGCAGTAATACCAAGCCTAATCACAAGCACCGAAGTGAACAATAATTACCGTCAAGGAAGTTACAGTATATATTCCTGTTTATCACGAGTTTACACTTTTAAAATCTCTGCTTCAAGTCATATTTTGATCCACCGCGTACCTTTTAGGCAAACGTAAAAATTTACTATCACCATTAAAGATGTTGGTATCAGAGAAAATATCGATAATTTTAATTTTAATCATTTGTAAAAGTATTGTTTTACGAAATTAATTATCAAAAGAAAGCTATTGATATTCGGTACATTGGAATACATTGGAATCCGATATATTATGTATTTAAGGACTTGACAAATATGAAATTGCTTGGACTATTACACATTGCGGACACGAGGCATTGCAGAAAGATGTTGGGCCTCTTTTTGGTGTTTGTTGCCAAAGTATTCATGGTAATTTTTTAATTCTATTTTTGTATTCAAAACAGAGCTTATTGAAAGAGTATTTTAAAAATATTTATTTCCAACACTTGGAAAAACATACTCATTTCAAAAAAATATCTTTGATATATATCGACGATTTATATCGATATATCGTTTATTTATATCATAATTTCGATATATCGATATTTTATCAACATCTGTAATCGACTTAACCTGATGTATGTTATTCGTGGATTGATTTTGTGATACTGTGTAATCGTCATAAACCCTAACATATAACCATTGCGAAAATATTTACTGTTGAACGTAAGGAACTAAAATNATACTGTGTAATCGTCATAAACCCTAACATATAACCATTGCGAAAATATTTACTGTTGAACGTAAGGAACTAAAATGGTTTTCAGTAATCACTAGTTTTAAGGGGAAAAAAATATTTTTTTTTTAAAATGAGACTTTAAGAAGTGTAATAATGTTCATTATTTTCTGCTGACTACTGTAAAAATTGCGGTCCTGTTCCATAAAATAATGACGCTAGGGCAATAATTATTTTTAAAGGTTGGTTTCGACTGCCCACAATTAATGGTGAACTGTATAGAGCTGTAAGGAGTGGGACAACCCGAACGTCTCCATTGAAATGGTGCAGCAGAGTTCTAAAGGTGCGCTGTTCTGGTGTTAGAACGTGGGAGGCTGTTGTTAGATTCTATAACCAACGGGTTTTAAATAACAGGGAAAGAAAGGGATGTACATCGTAAGTAACTGGCCATAAGGTTGATTTAGTTATTCCGCTTACATATCTGTTCAACTTACAGTACATAATTTCTAGAGTGTTTGTTACACAGAGACTGCAGTGATATTGCCAGTCATCCAACGTATTCCGAGAGAAGGGATCGCAGGTAGGGGTAAGAGAAAGGAGACGGACTCGTCTCTCAGCGGGTGGATACTCTTCCCCAGATAGCCGGGTCAGATGGCAGCCTATTGTCGTCTCCCGTCGCCGAACACTGTCTGACGCATCGTCCTGGACCCTGGCTGCACTTCTCGTTCCCGCCGCTCAGGCCTGTCGCCTTCATTTATTTTCAGCCCTCGGTTGAGTATTAGGAGGAGCTACGGACGCGAGAATTAGATTCATGTAATCGCACCGTATGAACAAGACCCGATTATCTCCCGAATATTAGCAGATTTTTGCCTTTGTTGTGCAGCGGTCTCCGATCCCATGCGGCAAGACACAGTCGGCCGTCTGCGGTTTTACTGATAGCTTTGTTGGAATACTTCTGGCCCAAACGACTTGTGGGTCTATACACAACTGGCCCTATTATGGTTGATTGCTGGTAATAGGACGTTTGGAATGCCATTTATGGCACACTGTTGGAATGTTGATGGAAATGAAGCCGATGGTTAAGAGTAGGTGGACTACTAGTGGTACACAAGTGGCTTACCAACTGTAGTCCAGCACATAATATATTCTTATTGCTGGTGAAATAGCAATGTGTAGACCATTTTATGACTGTCAAGTAGTACATCGATGGACCATTGCCGCTGCAATCATGGTTTATTATGGGAGTTTTAATGGCTCCCATTCTTCGCAGGCGGCTACTTCCATACAATATATATTTTTACAATATAAGTAGCATATATCACTGTAATTAGAGTATTTGCTGTGATTTCATAACTGGTATCGAAAAACTTGATGTATGCTCGTTTCACAAGTACAAATGCATATAATTAAAATGTGAGGGGGAAAAAAAATAAAATTATCTCGAGGAAATTAATCTTGACGATTTTTTGTTGTTTCACGCTACGAAAATATTAATATATGTGGACTGCGTTTAAAAGCAAACAAATAACGTCCAGGTAATATACATACTGCAGGAAATTACACCAAAGGCAAGTTTTTTGGGTTAATATCGCGATTCAGGTAGGATCTTTTTCTGTTAACGACACTAGTTTTTTTTAAGCTGCAACATTTAAAAACTAGGTTTTTCGCATGACAAATTTTAAGGTTATGGAATAACTTGTGTGATCAATATTATATTTGTATTGGTTAATAATTCAAATGATAATATATTATAAATTACCTCATCCGAATGTAAGAGTACACGGTGGAGTAATGGTTAGCATAGTGGTTCGCGCCTGCCGTCCCCCCTCCCTGCCCCGGAAGCACAGCATTTTCATATCATATAATGTGTTCAAATGTGGATTATACGAAAACTGAAAACAAGGCTTAGTAAAGAGTGAGTCTAAAAATATTAATTTTTAAGAGATGCCCTAAACTGGGGTTACATTGCACCTGCTAGGGCACCTCAATCAATTTCTTTCTGTAATGCCGAGGAGAGAGAGAAAATGTATGTACTTGTCACCATCATTCATACACTATCATTCACTATATCTGACGCGTAATTACTTTGTAGGTCGGGAGTTGGTGGAGGGAAGGGAAGCAGGTGACGCGGGTTGAAGCAGGAAGTAGCAGCAGCGAGGGCTGGGGCCACGCCCTCTCAGCTACGGAAGCTGGCTTGAAGCTCCTAGCGACGTGAACTGTCAGAGTGGACGGAAGGGTTTATTGTTTGGCTGACAGCTGATAAGCGGCGCCATGCAGCGCCTGGCGCCGCGGCACACTCACAGACCTGCGACCGGCACTTCACCCCCCCCCCGGCAAAACTCAAAATTATTTTCTCAAATTTATTTGGTTATAATTATTTTAAAAATACCATATTTTAACATACAGTGCTTTTTAGAAATAACGAAACGCAATATGACACGTTCCTGCATGTAAGACATAATGTTATGTTCCCACCAATTCTCCATAAGACTTAAAGGGTTTCTCCTCCTGTCTAAAAGAATGCTCAAATTTTTTTTGTGTTCCCTGCATATAACATCAGTAATTGTTCAGTTCCTGGCAGCAAATCAAATGCACTTTTTTTTTGGTCAGGTAAAAGTTGAGAGATACCAACAAAGCAGTAGTCTACGAACAGGTTCAGAAAACAGTTTATGGGTTTCGAATATTGTTATGTATAAGGGCTTCAGGCGTGATGGCCATGGAAACTACTGAGATAATGACCAAAAGCAGATGAATGGGCAAGTCTCCAGAATGCAATTAATTGTGTTTTTTTTATTATGAAGATATGTATTAATTGATGTTGCTTTGACCTCGTGGAATTCAGATCAATTATCTTTGTAAATAACATGATTCAGAAGAATATATTGAAAAACTTGAAGGGAATAAAATATTGCATACAATTTGTCTCCATACCTCTCAAACCCTCGGAGATGTATATGACTTTGCTTTCATGAGTATTTTGCGCAATTGGAGAATAATTCAGGGGTAGCGTCAAGAAACAAGACTAAACCACAAACTGCCACTTCTTTTTTTCAGAAAGTAATAATATCATAATTAATATGCTTACGTCTGTATTTAAATTTTGCAACATGTTTTATTGTTCTCAATGCACATTTAATACTGAGTTTTTTAAAGCAGTATTTACTACAAAATTAATTTTAACTACTACTGATTGTCTATTTATGTATAATAATTATGATGTTAGAATTTATTTTTGCGTCGTGTCTTTACAAGAGTAATATTATTTCTTTCTTGTCAAGTTTTCTGCATTTAACATTTAATTTATTGAACCTTTGAATAAGTTTATAACATGATTCTACTGTACTACAATTTGCCATTGTTAAACCATTACTTTTAATATATAAACACGTATTACAATATAAGTTAAAACAAACAATATGTTCAACATTAACATAGTATCTTTTAAGTGATATAAATTGTGGAGCGAGGTCTATGAACGAATAAGGAATAAGGAATGGCTCACTACCGATAAAAAACCCAAATATTCGTATTTATTTACTTTTATTTTACAATATCCTTGTAACAAAATTCTGTATTTTTTTTTTAAATATTTCCGAAGAATTCCAATAAAATTAACTGGCAATTTGTTATTACTTTAATTTAATTTTTTTTTCTGCTAACTGTTTGGTGTACAAAAGGAGAAAGACAGTGCAAATCAAAAAGAAACATGGGCGAACCCCTTTTTTACAATTTTTGTAAAACATTTTCCTTGGCCATGTCACTTACTTGAAACACAAAGCTGCCTGAGCCTATTGAACTTCTATCTGATGGTGCAGAACACTGCAACATCTACAAAGATTTACTCTTGGGGAAGTTCAGATCCAACTCCGCTCAGCTGCACATTAATTACAGGAGGCATTGCTTCCTCTTGGAGAATGAAGATATAAAATCTCGTTTTCGCATCTGGAAATTGCGGTCTTATAGGGAAACATACTTAGTTGTGGTGGCGACTACTATCCTGTAGTAAAAATGAGTTAAGACTAAACTTACACTGGACTGAACTTGATAGTACGTGGAAGGCATTTCGACTGTTTATAATAACATTTTAATTGTTGACAGTCACGTGAACTAGAACAAATACAGTGCGAATTACGGGCGAAAACATCATTTGGCAATAGTTCGAATCATGGAACTAACAACTGACAATATTCAAAGTTTTAGTAAACCCAAAGAGTTAACATTTCCTTCTGTGCACAGTTTCCTACCACGTTTGAGAATTATTTAGTATACTATCTTGGAATATTAAAAAATAATTATATATAAACATACGTTATATAAAAATTATTCAATCTGGCCACAGTTTTAAAAGTATATTTTAATGTATATCTTGTTAACTTTTTGTAAAAATACTTAGCTCATAATTGTACATATCTATCCACCTTGACAACAGGAGTGTGATAATAAATCATGGTTTGATTTTAGTCCTGCCTGAATAAATTAGGTAACTTTCGAAAGAATATATTCTTTCCACCACTAGTTCAATCAAGAATTACAAATTTTACTGCAAAGTTATTGTAAGACATACTCGGCTCTGCTTTATCTCGTCGATTGATCAGCAAAAGACACAACACCTCGATATAGTAACGCTATTTGGAAAAAATCTGCAAGTATTCGTAGCTGATCGTGTCTCTTAAATGCTCCGTTGCAATAAACTGTAGTTCGTTTTCTTTTTCTAGAATAGCCTATTCAGTAGGGATAGCAGTGTGATGTGAACATAACATAGAGATAAAATGCATTGCTGGAATAGGCTAATATCATAGACAAATATTTTTCACAACTATATGTTAACCTATCACACATATAATTGGGTGATTTATTTTATGTCTAGAATTTTTCGAACGCAAATCGCTGATTTTTATAGTTGCAATAACTGAACACTTGTTTCACCTATAAGCAGTCTCATTAAAAAAAAATTCTATAGCAATGCACGCAGGCTGGCGGTCTAGACAAACGATCATCTTAAACACTTTTCTTAAACTTTTTTAAATAAGAAATATATATTTTACATGTAAGCTTGTTTATAAAACGTATTTTACACACGATGTATTTATAGCCCAAAGAAGAAGCCACCTGCATTCGCTAGTCACCATTCGTTGTTAAAACCAATATTTAAATTCATAAACATGAGAGATGACAGCGAGCGTAATAGCCACACACGTATGTTTTCATATATACAGAGTGGTCCACCTAACGTGGAAACCCCTGTAATTTCCGCAACGTTTGCTTATCAAAAAATGCTGTTTTAGCTAAATACAAAATACGTACGGGAGTGAGTAATTTGTCGCATAGTGACTATTCGTAACATGTGTATGGACAGACACATTGCACCATACATGAATTTTTAACTGGAAACATACACGTAATTCAACGGCGTCTGAAAGTGCGCACAAAGAGGAATTCAGTGATAAAGCATTCGCAATGGAGAGTATTGTAAAAACGCCAAGAAATAATGAGTAAGTATGATTACGTTAGGTAGGCCGGCAGCACGGAGCAGAGGACCTGTGTTACTCATTGTCGTAAGTAAACACCGCTAAACAACAACAAAAACTGCGCTAACGGAAATTCCACCCATATCATCTGGTTCTCCATCAGGTATTACATGAAGGTGATTTTCAGCAGCATGTAAACTTTGGTAGGTTTGCTCTGATGTCCGTAAGGGATGACTACAATTTTCTGAAGATCGTACTATTTACCGATGAAGCGACCTTCACAAACCACGGGCCCGTAAATTTACGAAATACGCACCATCGACAGTGGAGAGTGAACGTGTGGTGTGGAATCATTGTAGACTACGTCATAGGGCCATACTTCATTCAAGGGACACTGACCGGCTGTACTTACGCCCATTTACTCACAGAGACCTTACCGGCATTTCTGGAAGACATACCACTCGACATACGTCGTGATATGCGGTTTCAGCATGATGGTTGTCCTGCGCATTTGGCTTTGGTGGCGAGGCAAGTGTTAAATGAAAGAGTTCCAAACAGGTGGTTAGAGATTGGCGGTGTTATGAGATCGCGAGCTTGCTCCCCCGACCTCACGCCGGTAGACGTTTATCTGTGGGGAGCACTGAAAAATATAGTTTACAATAACTTTACTACGATACCATATTACATGCAGGAACGAATTGTGACAGCTTGCAGCGGTATTGCGCCTGGAATAATTCAGGCCGCTCATCGCTCGCTACACGTGCGTTTACAGATGTGCGTTTCTGTCGATGGTAAATACATCGAGCACATGCTCTTAAAATACCTAACGGGAAGCTTCTTAACCATAATTGTGCTCTTTTGTACAATGTGTGCAGATTATATTGCATTTGTTCCTAGGTTGGGTTGTTCTATGAGTGTTGCGCATCTGTACGCACTCGTTACTCAGTACAGTTAATGATTTCGAAACGAATCTCTTGAATTACGTTAGGATCAGAATGAAATGTGCGTATTGATATCAGACTTGCACTCACATTGTCCTTCGCTGTGGTGCTAGCATTGATCCAATATTGCATTCCGTGCCGCTTGCCCCATTACGGTAAGCACCACGCTGCTATAGGAAGCGGTCCCACTAGGACGAGCCACGGCGCATGGTGTTTACGTACTGTTGTGAGTACAGTTCCACTGTCCCATGAACCGGCCCATCTAACTTAATCATATTTGCTGTTTATTTATTAGAATTTATGAGATACTTCCCATGCGAAATGCTATATTGCTGAGTTCCTCCTTGTACGTACTTTCAGATGCCATTAAAATAAATGCATGTTTACAGTGAAAAAAAATTATATGTTGTTACAGTTTCCTATCCATACACGTTTTACGAGTATTCATTGTGCGGCAAATTACTTTTTTCCCTCGTACGTACTATCATTGAGCGAAAACTGCATTTCGTAATCTGCTGCGGAAATTTTGGAGGTGTGTCCACATTATGTGAACCACCCTGCATATAGAGATATAGTTCGTCATAAATTAAAAACTTCTGAAAACAGTAATTAAAACAAAATATTTACGTTACTGGAAAATATTTTTACGGGAATACTGACTCGAATTCTACCTGTAATTTTAGGAGAAAATTACGACAATAATCTCCACGTGTTAATACCAAAATAAATGTGCGATATTTAAGTAGCAAATAAAATAAAGAGTCGCATAATAGTAGGTTATTTATTTTTCTGGCTATTTTACAGTGTTAGTTGATTAACGCATTAATAACAGTCGATATGAAAGGGAATTACTAACTATTACATGCAGATCTGGAAGTGTATAAAACACTCAGAAAGAATATACGAAGAAGAAATACAAAAACCTCAGTTGATTGTGAAATACCCATAATTAATTTTCTGCAACGTGGCACATCATAGAAACCTCAAAAATGCGCAGTTAATTTTGGGACACGCTAGACTTACGAAAAATAATTGTACCACTTTATTCCCTCTGTAGATGTAACTCGAATTGTTAGATATTCTCCCAAAGACTCCGTATCAATTATAAATCCACAAGAAAAGAAGGGACCAATCATGGACAACCCAGTTCATAAGAAAACCATTCTTGCCTGAAACTTCAGCTAGGAGACAAATTACAGCGGCCTGCGTATACCGCATGTAACAAAACTCAATGCCTGAACGTCTAGGGATATTTCGAACATACCTAAACACACATGTTTTATATAATAATAATTGATCGGAAGCTGATAATTGATCATAAATACAAGCACTGCAATGACGTACACGTTCAAAGACGCCAGGCATGTGTTGTAGAGAGTAAGAAGCTGCAAGCACAAGGGTTAAGTCTCATACACCAGGCTCTTCAAGTGCCTCCACACAAAACAGTAAAGTAGGATAAAGTCAGGGGAACGAAGAGGCCCACCGCGAACTATCCATTGCTCAACGAATTTTATGTTTAAGTTCTCGAACATCACAAGAGAAATGAAGATTTGCACCGTCATGTTGAAATCACAATCTACGTTGAATATCAAGAGGAATGTCTTCGAGGATCTGAGGCAATTTAAATTTCGAACAATTTTTGTAAAGGATCACAATAAAATTGAAATACAATGGCTTAATTTTCATTCTCCGTCAGGTCAAAATGTACCTCGGTTATCAATTTCAGATCTGTGGTTATTTGATAAAAGGTGTCTGTTTTTATCTCTTCTAACATCCCGAGAAATTTGAGTATTTAATTTTGTTACAGACGGTGTAAACGGCTGCTCTGCGTAGCCTCCAGATAACTGAACTCGTGAACTTCTGACCCCTTCTTATAAATAAATTCAGGGCAATCTGGCAAGTTTATCTAACGACGAGGATAGACTTGAAGATTATATAAACGCTCCAGTTGCTGTGTTTCTTTATCTGGCTGCACTCTAAATGATAAGCTTAATTTCCTAAATACTAGCTAATACTTCACCCACTCATGTTTCAAGATGCTGGTCACTTACTCAGAGTATAAGAAAGTGTCGAAAATCTCACAGCCACGAAATACAAAAGTAATACGAGAGTATAAGTATTTGACGAGTATCCTGTTACTAAATTGTGGCAAGAAAATTTCATTTCTCTAATATTTGTGTTAGAAAAGTCTGTAAATTTATATGGTGTAGCAACTACGCCATGCGGTGATACATTGAAAGTAACTGCTGCAATTGGCATGATTAATGTTGTAGTTATAACACTGAGAAAAGGGTTTGGTCAGGTAAAGCAAAATTTATTTGCCGCAGACAAATTAATTGTATGTACAGGAACAGCAAAATTGCTGAAATCAAATTATTATGCCATCTTAATTTGGTTGCCCTATACGTTTGAAATTTGATTGGCGCTGCTAAAGATTGGTATGGCTGTACGTTTATTACAGTTTCGTTTTTCTCATAAAAATTTTCTAACACGTTACGTTAGCACCTGAAGGCTGCAACCCTAGCACAATCCGTCAAAGTGACAATGGAGTTTATAATAATGTTTTTAGATTTACATGACATTTACGTAATCTGTAGTTTCAAGTTATCATTTTTAAATTTTTCTATTTGAATTGTCCCATTATATTTACCTTCGCCAGTATTTACTATCATTAAATAATACATTAGCAGACACTGCTGTTACCGTAAATGTCACAAAAATTACAAACAAACTCTAGAGCTATACATTCGAGCCAATGCAAATTATCGGACTATTATATATCCAACCAAATAAATGCCGGTACTGGACCCAGCTGGTTTTGTTGCCGCCACCAATTCTGTAATAACAGAGCTTATATCTGTTTGTTTAAGCTAATTACACTAAATAAAATATTAATTTAATTATTTAGATATGTTTACTGCAATCAAGAAGATTAGTTAAAGCTACTTGGAAAATTGTTTATGTGTAAAAAATACTTGCAGATAATATTGTAACAGCCAAATAGGGGTTCAGCTGAAAATATTATTTTTGAATGGTTCATTCGGATGAAGGGGAAGATTGTAGATGTTTGGAGCCAGATCAATTTAGTCCTGTGAACTAAATATTGTTCAGTGTAAAAAAACCCACTTCAAATAAATATATTTGATATTTGAAACTAAATATCTCTCTATGTATACAAAATTATATTAAACAGCCTGTTTAATGTAGATTGTTCACGCGTATGAGCCCTTTTGAAAGCCCTGCTTAGGATTTACATTTACTTCTCATTCAGTATCATTCCGTTATATTAGAAATTAACATATATGTAGGCCTAATCACTTTATTCATGCCCCATCGCAGTAAAACAGTGAAATTAATGTGTGATTCATTCTCTTATGCCTATAAAACCAAAAAAATAACTCACTTCAATAGCCATACATTTAGACATGACATTCGCAATACAACGTGAAGTAATTAAGACTTTACTTTATTTTTTAGCTATCAACTTAATTGGGATTCTGCTTTGTCAGTGTGTAATGCAGCATAAACACTCATGAGCAGTTCGATTGGACACACCTGCAACGTTGGAGAAATGGCACTATGGTCTTCCCGACTATTGGAATAGTGGCCAGCCACGTATGACTGGGACGTCCTCAGACCGTATACTAGCCAGCTGGATAACAGCGGAGCACAGAATGAGGGAGAAACAAGATCTCAGCGCATTTGATCGTGACCATATCGTCGGGGCCACATGCACGGGAAATTCCATCTCCTATGCCGTGCAGGCACGAAGTTTCTACGGGCCACCGTGTCGAGAATGTACCACGAGTTCGTAGATTCCGGTAAACCACAGCCACCAGGGACAACTGCCTTGGTGTACAGCGTGTCGATGAAAGAGTTCACAGTCGGCTGGCTCGGTGAATAACATCGGCTATGCAGGCCACATAACAGCAAACAGGTCGCTCGCCAATTGAATTCTGGAACACAACGACCTCTGAGCAGCCATTGCATCGAGAACCATCTCCTCGCTATGGAGTGCAGAAGCCGTCACTTCACTAAGATACAAGGGCAAATCAATAAATATGTTACACTTCCACGTTACGGCCATGTATTAAACCACCTATACATACGCAACACGGCTTTGACAACATACAATGTAAGTTCATTTTTCCACATAGTCCCATTTCTCGGAACGGTCAACCAACTTTTCGATTCCGGATGCGTAGACATCTCCTCCAGTGCTATGTAACCACCCGGATACAGCTGCTTTCACCTCCTCATCGTTTCGGAATCGTCGTCTACCGAGATCTTTTTTCAGGTTACCGAAAACATGAAAATCGCATGGCGCTAAGTCTGGACTGTATGGAGGATGTTGCCATACCTCCCACTTGAATCGCTGCAGCAGTTCGGACGTTTGGCGGGCCGTGTGAGATGTTGCGTTATCGTGCAACAAAATCACACCGGCGCTCAATTTTCCCCGGTGCTTCTCTTTAATTGCTTAACGCAACCGGTTCAACGATCAGGAGGTGAAAGCAGCTGTCTCCGGGAGTCTCTTGGGGACTATGTGGAAAAGTGAACATACATTGTATGTTGTCATAATCGTGTTGCCTACGTATAGGTGGTTTCATACATGTCCATAACGTGGAAGTGTAACTTATTTATTGATTTGCCCTCGTACCTCTGCTCATCGCACGTCACAATGCTCAACGATTAACGTGGGCCCGGGAACGCAGCAATTGGTCCCTCGACGCATGGGAAAAAGGTCTCCTGGACGGAAGAGGCCGTATTGCCGCCGTTATGAAGGCCGAATTGGGCGGTACCCGCTACTTGGCAGGTACCTCTCATCCAACTGCTCATAAGTGTTTGTAGTTCTGGGCAGTGATTATTTTTCAGAGACGGGTTTTGAAAGCGCTCACTTTACCCAGAAAAGTATGCAGGTATAGGCTGTTTACAGTTATCGAGCTATTTTGGAATTAACGTTTGGAAACTGCCACTGCTCCCACGTGCAGATATTTTAACGGGCTTACTAAATGGCACGCGCCTAGTAAAGTTGGTATCGACGGAGAGAAAGTAGTATCATTCCTTAACGTTGTATTTAAAGAGTTATGTATAGCCTATTCGCAGTTTCTTTACACTTTTTGAAAAGAAACTTTGAAAAATCATTCCATGTATGATATGTTCGGTTGTTTCCTAAGTATCTCATGTACCACAAGCGTTTTATGCGTCTTAAGGTTAAAGTTGGTTATTTTTAATTAAATTGAACTATTTCTTATAATTTATATATTAATTATAATATTTAGTTTATAATTAACACATAAAAACAGAGATAAAATATATTTTTTGGTAATGCCTAGTAACAAATAGTTCTTATGCAAAATGTTATTACACTGAGTGCGCACAAATAGCGAGAGTTGTCCCTTTGGTGCGATTTTCTAGTCTCGGGCAATGTAAATTCTACTCAAGTTAGGAATAAAACGACTTTTCTTATGGGAGAGTTTGGTATAGGGAGAATTTCTGCCGCCAGGTAAGCGCTTATGTTCCAAAGAGGTAATTTTTCATTCAAGTTTTAAGCTACGTGAATTATAAAACAGAAAGTTTTCACTTTGTTAAATAGTTATTTTATATTTGATTTATGATTATTGAAATTATGTTGTTTTTTAACGTAGAAAACAGAAAACATCCGTTATACAATGCAACACTAGCGCGTACCTAGTGGCGAAAAATTTTAGTTGCCAAACTAAAAGCATTGAACTTCCCAACCTGAGTAGAATAAAAATTACCTCCAGTAAATGAGGCGGAGGAATATCCTGGAAGTAGAACTTTAGCAGAGCTTCAGAAAAATTTAAGTAACCGCGAGTAGACTAAAAACATTAATTTTACTTTGTGATTTTTTATTGCACGAAGGTGTAAGAAGTAGCAAAATAGCAAGATATTTAAATTGTTAAATGTTTGAGATTAATTTTAATGAAAGTTTATCAAACTTTGGATTTCGTTTTTTTAATATTTCCACATTAGAACTTGACCGGTGCTTGAATAAAGCGATGAGGCCTGTCGCAATGTCAATGTCAATATTGGGGAAGAATACGCAATGTGCATACAAATATAGATCTTCAGCAGGGCCTCTGCGGGGAAGGTTGCCTACCTGTACAAAGGTCTGCCGGCGCCCTCGCGAAACCACAGCACCATGTAGACGCGGTCCTCTCGGCCTGACGTCTCGATGTCGCACGGCAGACTGGCGCTGTGACCCAGCACAGCGTCCACGCCCACCGAGCTCACTGCAACAACAAGCCCTGGCATCACTGCCCGCTCCCACCACCCACACGCACACACACACATACACACACACACACTAAAACGTTTTCCTCAGCCAGGCAAACACTCGTTTGTACACACGTGATTCAAACAAATGTATCTGCTTTCATTCAGTTCTCGCCAACGCGTTGAGACCTGACGAACACAATTGTGTACATAGCTAATTGGAAAGTTATTTATCGCCGGTTCTGTATGCGCACTGCGAGGGTCAATGCCCAATGATACTCCGTGTGGGAAGCTGGGTTAACTAACGGTTCATGTTGCTATGACCGGAAACAAAAGCTTACAGCTCATTGGCTAAGACCACGAAACAAGTAGCGGATCGGCTTGTGTAATTTCTTGCTTTCGACAGCTGAAAGCATAAACTAATGTAGGTCTGAAACGGTTACCTAAGAGTAATTATCGTGTCAGCTCAGCAAATACAATTTTGTCGCACTTTAGCCAACTAAATATTTTGTAAATTTAAATATTTTCCCAACCCAATAAACAAGCATGTATTTCGTTGGAAGAAACAAACGTTCCTCTCCCTGCACATATCTATACAAGTTGACGCGGTGTCCCTCACACAACAATGAATGCTAGGCTGTTTGCAGTTACTCAAGTACTTTTGGGAGCTCTGCTTAGCTTCTCCAACCAGGGAAATGTGCACCCCTACGACAAGTGTAATAAATCAGCACTGCCAATACCCTAATGTCTAGTAATCTTGCATTGGTAAAGCTAAAATCTGAAATTTTTGCAACCACATATATGCATCCTGGGAGTAATCTAGCAAGTGCTTCCGTTACGGGCAAATCATATTTTTTTTTTTCGAAGATTGATAATCAAAGTGCTCAATAAGTTGCAAATTGTATAAACTCTCTACGAAACTTCGATGAAACCTTGACACTTAACACGCACTCTCATTTCAACGATTTCAATCGGATTTCACAGAGACTAAGCATTTTGTCCTTCTCCGATTTAAATCTGGGATAAAATTAAAACATTAAGTGTAAGAAAGCTGAGTCACTAGAAGCATTTACATCACAAATTTAAAATGTTTGGTACTGAACTTACGAGAAAAAGAGGAATCGAACTGGTTTTCCTCTTTCAAAATTAACATCGCCAAGTGAATGCCATCGGCAGTTATTAATTACCAGCATCTCTAGAGGTCAGTAACCCGCATTTTACAATGCGCGTCATCTCGGAGACGCATAGGCCGTATATTCAATCGGCGTGCCGGTCTGGCGTACGAGGCGTACCCCTGCAACGATGCTCCCCGCAACCAGTAATACCGGAATGTATGGATGTAAGTATTGCCTTGCTTGTCTTGCACAGGGGTAATTCTAAGTGTCTGACACATTTTGCGATGGCCTGGGCGGTCCCGCTCTCATAATGGAAGGCGCGCACCTGTTGGGTTGGGATTGGCTCGGAACGGACCATTCGGCAAGAGTGAGATATCATATTTTAATACAGCAGACCACGCACTACAACGACTTGGCTTGACCCGTCTCGGCCTTCTGCCGATATAATATTGACTAATGGGAGAGAGCGAGCCTGTATTGTCTGCGGCTTGGTTGGAAGAGTATCGCCTTTGAAGCAGAAGTAAGGGACCGACTTAGTGGAGCAGAATGCTGTGTACCTCTGATGATATATCTGAGAGGGATATCCAGTCTGGCACAATAATGAAGACGCATGAGAGACTGATATTTGTGACCAAATTAGAACCAAACCCTTACTTTGAAGAAGTATTACCTTACTTTGAAGAAGTATTAGCAGTCCAATAAGATGTTCACGGTTAATTGAGCACTTTTAAAATCAACCTATATATATATATACATTATATATCCGAAAGGGGTATTCGGTCTGCCACAATAAGGAAAACGCATGGGAGACTGATATTTGTGGCCAAATTAGAACAAAACCTTACTTTGAAGAAGTATTACCTTACTTTGAAGAAGTATTAGCAGTCCTATAAGATGTGCACGGTTAATTGAGAACTTTTAAAATCAACATTTGAAAAATTTCGCTACCTCTATCTGTGTCTTCAACCGGTGCACTGACTGGTTTGAACCAAATAAAGTTGGTAATGACGGAGATAAATTAGTTCAGCGTCTTAACGTTGAAATAAAAGCGCTATAGATCATTCACGATTACTCCTAATTTTTCCAAAGAACTACTAAAGTTATCTATGTTTCCAGGATATTCCTCCACTTCATGGAAACTTAGCTTAACCAAGTCTAGAAAATTACACCAAAGGGGAAGTGCGCCACATTTGTTCCCACGTAATTTAATAATATTTTGCTTAAGAAATATTTCTTACTAGACATTACCAACACACCTATTTTCCCACTGTTTTCATTCATATTTCTAATAAATGAAACGTTTTATTTATAAATAAAATATAAGAAAGAGTTCAATATGACCAAAATAAGATACTATTATATTAACATATATATTAAACTCTTGTGATAGATAACCTATTTAGGAAACACCCAAAAAAGAAATACATGGGTTATTTTTCAAAGGTTTGATTCAAAAAGTGTGAAGAAACCACAAATAACCTATTGATATACATTTGTTAATACTGAAATAATTTCTTCGGTTTTTTTAGTACTTATAAATGTAAGAATTAGCACATTTTCAAAATATTAACTTTTCTAATAGTTTCACAGTTTCAGTTGACCAACACATGAACAAAGTGATCATGCTCAATGCGAAGTTAATTTCACACATGCCGGAAGAATACACAGCGTGCATACAAAGAGATCATAAGCAGGGCTTTCAAAATCGCTCATTTTACCGTGAACCGTCTTTAGCAGGGAAAGTGAGGCAGGATAGCCGGGGAGACTCCAAGGTCCTGGTTTGCTGACATATTGTAATACCCTTTGCAGAATTTATATATAAATTCCAAATTATCATTAATACAATAGAAGGAAACGTTGATGTTTTGAGAGAAAATGCGACTTTCTATCGTTTTATGACAACGTTAATAATTGTTGTTGCCTGCTCATTCCAGTTCTTAGTTGAAATAATATCAATCATAGCAAGATCCACTAGGGGCTCATAAATGGGCTGGTGAAGCTATGTTAATGGATACCGTGATAGCCATTACGCAATTTCAAAACATCAAAAAAGTTATATTTTTGTTCTCAGCATTGTCAATTAAGAAATTCAATTTAAATTATGATTGCAATAGAACTTCACGAGAACAGTTAGTAACGCAAGAAAATTTTGCAAAATAACTGTATGATAAAGGACACTTGAAACACGTGTAATTTTGTGTTCAAACACAACATGTTTCAGTACGGTTTGCAAGAATACTCGCAGTTCATTAGACACACCATGGATCCAGTGTGACTAATCAAGCTTGAAGAGGATGTTTCTAAGTGTGGGTGCAAGGTGCATGAGCAAATGGTTAAACTTGTACGAACTTGCAACTGATAAGACATATTACGTCAAAGATAACACAAGTTGTGTTCGTGAGTCAACATTCTTAGGGCAACGTCCAACATGTCACGAAGACAATACCGCACCAGAAGATATTATCCAAGGAATTTACATCGAAATATCGTAAGTGTAATTTATGATGTAGACAAGGATGATGACACATGGTGTCGTAAAGTAATTAATGTAGTAAAGGGTTATATTATTTTGGGGTTTTTATATATATTTGATCAGCAACTGCTAAAGCTGGAAGTAAACTATTGGAATTGTGTTTTTTTCAGTAATCATCATAATTCCAGTAACCCTACGTTTAACAGTATGTCTGAATTGCCCCCCGGGACATTATTTGTTGGAAGTAAGTGCCGGTACGTGGAGGTGTTATTAATAATAGAGCTATCATTAGTATTTGTTCATCATCTGTTTTGTTCTCCAGTTCGAAGATAAAGTTTGAGCTTGGTGATGAAATATGGTTTTAAAGAAATTTAATTGGTACTACTGGAAAATGCATATTGTGGGCCATGCAGAGCTTGTGCAAATTTCGTAAGTGGTTTGTTTGATCGAAATCGGTTCAATAGTTCACATTTTATGTTTCAAGGATATGGACTTCATTTTTCACGCGCGTAAAGCTTACTAGTATTACTGAGCTTCGCACGTTTATAGAATTTATCTTGGGAGATCTCAGTTTGATTGTTGTCAATTAACTCATACTTATCATTAACACACTTTCAGTCTCTTCCCATCATTTGTTATATATTTCACTCACGCATCCAGTCTAATAGTCCAGTCTACAGTCGTACTCTTCACTGCTGTGATGTTCGCAGTCACAGATTTTCCTCCCATTGGTCACTTCTCTCGCCGCGTGCTTCTCTTCTCACTAGTTGTCTATCGCGGAATCTCATTCAATAAACAACTGCCGGCTCTGAGGCCTGGCGCACTTTATATAGCCGTTGCCCTTTACCTGGATGGTTTGTCGCATCCCGAGTATAGCTGAGAGAAGCAAGTTCAGTAATCCAGAGTATTCTTCAGATGTCTCATAGACACCCGATACCCAAGGTCGGGAGCGGCACGTTCCTTGATAAGTGTAACAGGCACGCTTTTTAAACATTGCTTTATGTAAAGCTGCTGCGTCTCTGGTTGCAACTGATACCGTGCACATCAATAAATCATCCATTCCTCGCATGCTCAAAGAGCGGCCACTTGTAATAGTATAAGGTTCTTACATGCAGTCGCTCTGAGAGTGCATTCCAAGGATGATTTATTTTCACAACCGGAGACACAGCGGCTTTTCACAAAACAATGTTTACAAAGCATGCCTGTTATGCCTACTAGGGTGTGTGCCACTCCAGAGCTTGGGTATCGGGTGTCTTTGGGACATCTGAATAATGCTCTGGATTACTGACCTTGTTTCACTCAGCTAAACTCGGGGTGTGGTTAACCTTCCAGGTCAAGGCCAGTGGCTATATAAAGGGCGCTGGGCCTCACAGATGGCAGTTGTTGAATGGATGAGGCTCAGTGATAGACGACTAGTGAGAAGAGAAGCGCGCGGCGAGAGAAGTGACCAGCGGAAGGAAAATCCGTGACTGCGAACATCAGAGCAGTGAAAAGTACGATTGCAGGCTGTTCTATTGGACTGGATGCGTGAGTGAAAGACATAACAAATTATGTAAACAGACAGACTCAACTTTTGTTAATGATAAATTTTAGTTAATTGACAACACCCAAACAGAGACATAAAGAAGGACGTTAGTTAGAATTTAAATATACATGAAATATTATGCTAACTGTGAAATAAACTGAGTAATAGTGGAGACAGATAATTTAATGCTGTAAAAAATAGTTCTGTGAATATATTAAAAGTCGAAGTCAGTTATTTTATTTTTATTAAGACCTCCATCCCCACGGACTCAGATACGCCCCTCGGGCGTCCTGTAAGAATACTAACAGACACATACAAATGCACATGTGAGGTTAACAGTTATTTCAATAACTTTTATTTCAAGATTTGAATCAAATCTCTTCCCACCTGAATTCTACAACTTATATATTAACAGCATTACCGAGAAACGTGTATTTTGTTACGTTTTCAGTGAATAAGGAAAAACAGTATATTTCGACGTTTTGTTTAACACACCTACACTGTTTAAAGAGGGCATATACTGGGATTGGTTTGTTATGTACGCAAAAGAAAAAAAGCTAAATAAATTGCTCGTTTATTCAAAACAGTTTTATGGTATCTTTTAGTAGGCTAATAGATACCGCTGATTACATCAATGGCTGTGCTAATTTATACACGTGCAGAAAGGATACAGAATTGAAAGAATAATCGTAGCAATATATAGATATGTCCACATAGAGTCTTCAAGCGCGAGGTCAATACAATAGTTGTACATACAGTACATCAAGTATTTCTCTCGATATTGGCTGTCAACTGGCTGCTAGGTAAGCTGATATTCCCTTGTGGTGTATATTCCTACGAGGGTATAAAACATTCAGCCTCGATCTCAGGGGAACAGTCTACTTCTAAACGAGCGTATTTTTATCCCTCGGGTTTTAACGGAGTGATCCACAATATGGTCGTAAAAATTATCTCCGAGATATCTAGTATCATCCAGCCGCGCATAGTTATCACACATTGAAATAGTCGGTTACCATCAGTCCGGCGACAGTAAATGCCTGGGCGAGAAAGAAAAATAAAATTGTGGCGAGGGTTGAGGGTAGGTCGTGAGTGATAGGCATTGCAAAGAGCGGCCAGTCAGTGATATGCGCGGGGGCCGGATAAATTGGATCCCGGTGGCAGCTGTGGGGAAGGGGTGGTTTCGTTTCTGGCGGAGGGAGTGGGCTCGGCGACGCATTTCGAGTGGAACACGCCCTGTGACGTCAGTTGCGGGTAAAATGCGCCGCGCTCTCCGAATTTATAAATTAACGTGCGACGCGTTCGTCCACGAGGCGTTCGAGGCGTTCGGCCAGCAAAGAGACACGGGAAAAGATAGAAACAACGTGAATGTTCAGACTGTATAGTGATACGATTTTTGAATATTTACCACCGTCCCGCAGATGCATAAAGGAAAACAAAAATGTTAAAAAAAAACTATTTATTTTGATCGTAACAGTTGGAAATGAAAGTGCAAACTCGAATATTTCTGTAATACTGTATCAAGATGTCTAATTAGGGCACCCCTTGCTTATAAAGTCTTTAACCGTCTAAAATTCAATAGATAAAATTGGTTCACAATATGTTTGCAAGTAAAAACGAGTGAATGAATTCAGAAGCATTTCGTATTAATTTGGAGATCTCCATACTGAAAGAAAACAATATAAAATTTAATTTTCTACCTAAATTTTTTGAACTAAATATGCTATTAAAGGATCACTGAATAGTAATAAAATAAAATCGACGATATCAATGAACGACCATTACCTAAAAACACTTACGCAAATTGGCAAACAATAGGTACATCGTACAGAAATAGGAACAGGCCTGACGAGATCTGACCTCTAGATGCCAATACTGACTCCCAAAAATAATAAGTAAAGATTGTAACATGGAAGTAATACTCCAGAAACACGTAGTAAAATGTTCATTCTTTACAAAAAGTAGAGAGCAGGATGTCATATAGTATGATAGTCTGCAACGTGGGCTAAACACAATCAGGAAAAATTCCGGTTTGGCAATACGCCTGTCAGGTGAAACGTCGGTTAATGTAAACGCCTATTTAGTAAACCCCTTGCTCTGCCACTTCTAAAAAAATGCATGTTAGGGAAAACACCTGCAGGCGTAGGATAATGCCTGCTAGGCAAAACGATTTTAGGGTTTTCGAATTTAGGAGAACATTTCGGACATTACGGCGTAAGAAACAAACTACTTAATGCTAAATTCCACTATCCAGCCTGTCTACACAGCAAAAAATGTGTACGCTTTAAAACAATTTCTTCTGTTATTAGTAGCCACATATTGTCTTCTTATCAGTTGAGGTAAAATATTGCATCTTTACAACACATGTTTTATGAACCACACAAAATCGTATATACATCTCCAGGTTTTTAATACATTAACAGTCTATAACGCTTGTTTTTTTTTTTTTTTTTAACCAAATTTAGTTTCGGAAATTCCACAGTACTGTGTTGTGAAATTTTCTGTTATTTACTTGTAGCTTTACAAAAATAATCTTGTAAACTAGTTTCCAAAAAATCGTTTCTAAAAATGCAAAAAAAAAAAAAAAAATTATAACAGTGGTCTCAGGTAGACATCTGCCGAGATGTAAAAGTGGGTATTTGTCCAAACCTTTACTTAGCCAGAAAGGGCGTGCTAATAAATACGACTAGTACATACATATTAATAAACTATACGGCATTTTTTGCACTTTTACAAACAAATGCTTTAATATTGGTTGCGTAAGCATTTCCAGAAGTCGGAAAGTCACCACTGAAAAAAAAAGATTCTATAATGTAGTTAATATTTCGTACAAATGTTTACGAACGTTTTAAATAATAAATATTACATTCTATTCTATCTTGCTTCGGTGCAGTTATTTTACGTTAGCAATATATAGCTATATTTCTTACCACTTCAAACACAAAAGAAATTCGTCATTTATTTTAAAGCCGTGCATCGACAATTATCATTATTGCTCCTTAGAGTGGACGGAATTATCAGAATTTACGACTGACCTGATGTCAGACATTTAGTAAATCTCTGTAACGACATAAACTTTCTACCTTTGTTTACAGATGCATGCATGCGAACAAATGCTGTATGATATACAGGAAGTTATCTTACGAATATACAAAAGTCGGTTATTTCCACAAGAATGCATCAGTTCCACCTAAAGATTTTTTTTTTTGGCTGTGTACGCATAATCTAAATTCCGTGGCGGTCCCTTTTATGCGTGCCTGTTTGTTTGCTGATTGGCTACGTGAATAACCGACAGTTGAATATCGTGATTGGCAATGTCGTTATCCTAAGGTCTCCAAGCACATATGAGCTAATGATGTCCTATGTTGCTGGCTACAAGTGAGGCTGTTTGTAACAGTGACAAGATGATAAGGTCAACTTCTACGTGTGTTTCGAAACAGCGCTTTCCCTTGCGGCTGCAATGCACAGTTCTCTTGTTATCATGAGGAGAAAAAAATAACTGTAGTGCACAGCACCGTTTCACGAGGTTACCTCAAATATTAATCACGGGTTGGAAATAATTGTGGTCAATAAACTTATTTTGTTTAATCGTACGGGAATAACAAAATGTTTTCAGTGATTATTAACATATTATTAGTCGGAACAAAATAACTACATTCCTAAAGTAATTCTCATAATTAATTCTATAAAAAAGGGATTTTACTCTCATCATTTACCAGTTGACTGTGGAATTTAAGTTAAATTTTCTGTGTTAAGCACAGTTTTTCTAAATAATGATTTAGCTACGTTAAATATGTTCGTCATATTTTTTTATTTATGTGCCTGAATGTGATATTAAATAATAGTAATTGCCATCAGAACGCCTACGACTTTTATTAATTCGTTTACGTTAATATGAGTGTAGTTTCGTTAAGATTCACTTGATCGTTAATGAAAGCCTGACGCCTAGTTTCTGCTTTTTTCCCTTCTGTGAATTCTTACACCAAAAGCAGAAACTAACTATTACTTATATCTGTTTATGAACAGCATTTCGGAATAGTTATGCTAGTTCCCGTTTTATATTTATCTTTTCTAGTGTGTAATTTTAGCCTATTTTCTTTGGAAAGACAGTTTTATAAGATCTGAAAATGCATGCATGGAAGTCCCTCTTATAACTTTTTAACCACTTAACTGGTTGTAACAAACGATTTGTTTCAGACATCGGTGAAGTGATTCAGTGGAAACATTAGACATACAAATACATAGTTTCAACGCCATTTATTACTCTGTAAGGAAAAAGAAACGAGGCCGCTTAAATGTACTATTAATTTAAACATCACGCTTTTATACTGTTCGTCTTCAACATCAGCTTTTTTTCTTCAACAGGAAGCTAAGCTGTTTATGTTTATTATGCCACCCGTTTACATTTCACCACACAAAGTGCAGTGCTTTCAGCAAGCTACTGCGACGTTTTTACGAGTACGTCTGCTTCAAAAAGCGTGAAATATTCTTTCACAACTAGAAACTGCTGCATTCACAATGTTCATATGCAAAAAAATATTTTTCCAAGGATTTGTACTAATGTTAAGTTTGAAAGTATATTATCAAGCTCTTTTATTATGCGAGAAGTTACTTTCATTTTATATTCACGCACAGTTCAAATTATCTGCATACAACCTGCAGAAATGTTTCCCTTTTTCCATTATGGCCTGGTTGCCGGTGAGAATTAGTGGATATTTTCAAGGGTACATCTATGTTGAAGATGTGTTTTATAGGATTCGCCCATATCCCCCACAATAAATTCTTTGAAAAATATTTAATTTTCTGTGATAGTTGAATTCAGAGGTGGATAAGGAGTAGAAAGGTGCAAACTGGGGGTGGGGCTGGGTTATTATGACAATTTTAATTTCATTTGTATATTTTCCTTCATAAGTACCTACAGTTTGTGATTCTACTAACTGCAACTTTCAGCTTACATTGTTATTATCAATTATCACTTTAATCTTTGGTTTACTGGCTGGCGTCTTACGTAGTTTTGTTCCCTGAGTATTTTTCCTAATTGAAATATTACAATTATATTCCTGTATGAACCACCTTAGGATGTGTTCTAACATGAGAGAAACCAATATTTTAAACGTTGTTTGTATTTTTAAATCCCTGAGTGGCAGTTATATGTTAAACATTGACTGATTCCTAACACAATATAAAATGTGGTAATGTTGGAAAGTTTGTATAGTCAAAAATCGCCTGTAGGAAAAAATCATAGCTTGTTTATTTTACACTCAATTAGATAATTTATGTTGAAAATTTAGAGTCGAAAATACTTTGCATAAAATTTCAAAACATGTTTATTTTATATTAGATTAGAATATTGTTACAGTCCCGGGTTTAGGGTTTATATTGCGAAACTGTGCTCTGCTTATTTTCAATTATATCTTTAAAAATACAAATATAATGTCACACGACTTGTACACTACACACTCAAAAACTGACAGTTCACACAAACTTGGAAATATTTATTTGAGTATTGTAATAATGAAATACAATTATGATATCCATCTTTTCGTGCACTTAAGTTAACATATTTGCTCTAGGTTGGACTGAAACCTGCAAATCTGAAGTACTTCCACCTCCCGGGCAAAAAAAAAAAATATATAACTCAAGTACACACATGCAAGCGTGCGAGCACACATACGTAAGTCAAACACTTTATAACTGAAATAAAAACAACTCATTAGAAACAAATTCTGTACACGAGTGTGCTTAAATGGTCTCTGGATTAACATCAGACAAAATTTAGGCACAAAAAAGACTGTAGCCTACAAGTCTGAAGATCTGTAATATTTAGACAACAAAAAATCAATAAACATAGTTTGAAGTTACAACACACCTTATCTGAGACTCTTCAGCCACAAACTGTAATCATTTATGCTATTTTTGAAATTATGAAGAGAGTAGAGTGATTTGGAGCAGTCTGGCATAAGGGAATGGGGAAGTAGGCGCCAGGAGCCGGCCGGCCGCCATGTCGTGACGTCACCTACGCCATATTTAATCTTGATGAACATGACCCATGACCTTGACCTTACCCCATAACCGTTACCTTGAATAACCTTCAATCGAAACAAAACTTAAAAATCCAAAAAAAGGTTTATAAATTTATTTAATAATTATTATTAAAACATTTATTTTAATAAACTTACATTTCTGAAAATTTATCCAGCACCACGTCCAGCAGACGACTGAACTTCGCTAATTACTTTTGGCTTTTAGTCAGCAGACCTCCACGCCCACCAATGTTTCTCACTGGTTAATTAGTCGGCAGGCTTCCACCCCCCTAAAACCATACTCATTCCATCGCATGCATACAACTTGGTTTTTTTTTTCGTTTGTCATTTGTTTTCATTTTCATCACTTAGGTGGTACTAGTGTATTAATAATCGATTTCGTCACCAGAGGAGCTGGTGATTTAGCCACCAGGTGGCTAAAATTATGTTTTTATCTTATAGGTGGTGCTGTCAGTCTATTGCTCATCTTCGCTTGACACCTTCCATGCCGTGCTATATCTACTGCCCATTTATTTTTAGTATCGCCCACTAAAGCGCACTGGTAACTCATGCTTCAACCACCAGAGATTAATGATTAAATCGCAAGAGTACTATCGACCTGTACCGAATGGTGACGAGGTCAGGTACGTTGTCATATTGAATTTTTTTGATTTAGTTTTAAATGAAAGTATTTTTATTTAAAATAAATTTTTATACAAAGCAGAAGTTTTTATAATAAATAAAACACAACATATTTTTTACACATAATCATATCATAATCAGCAAGAAATCAATATTTTGTATTAATCTTCTTGTAACATAGTCAAAATTACATATTTTAATCTGCAGAACTTCAATTATGATTTTTGGGTATCTCGTAGAAGGCTAAGCAATTCATGTATTGCGGTAAGCAGCAGTGCTCTATGAAGGGCCGCAAAAATCACAGGGTCGCTACGAAGACCTTCGACACAAGCAGCATCAGCAGTACTTGTTTCCGATTCACCATCCTCCATCACATTATCATCGCATTTTAGACTTAACTCCTATTCGATCGATGGCTCTATGATACTAGTACCAGCTCATCGAAACCAGGCATGTCAGTAGCAGAACCGCCATCAGCAGCCTCAGGAGTACACATTTATGGTCGTCAACGAGTGGATGCAAGTTCATCTCTGGAACCAGAGGCAGAATCATCCGTGACGGGTACTGACACGAATGCCTGGCGTCAGCGATGCACTCGGCGGCGTCTGGTCGTCTGGCTTGTGGCATATTTCTTGGACCCAGGTTTCTGGGAGTGGAACGATGGTTCGTGCCCCGCCTGGAAAGAATCCACGTCACAGTCTGGCACATGGCTGGTAAGATAAATCTGTGCCGGGGCGATGATTTGTTCCACGGTGTAGGGAACCTGCGTCTGCATCCTCATGTGGAACACGACGCAGACCGATGCTCCCAGGCAGTCCAATTGAAGCTTCATTGGTTCGTAGACGATTGGAAAATGTGCGAATCGCCAGTGCTGCATGCTGCTACCATCGCAGGTCTCGGTGTCGATGCGCAGATATCCATCTTTTGCAATGAAACTATTCTTCATACTACTGTAGTCTGGCTTGGTGCTTGCTTAATGTTCGTAAGTCAGAATGGAGTCATGGTCACGATCAGATCTCTAGACGACGACTAAACGAGATCCTCGATTTTTTCCACTTATATATAATATGGATGTCGATAAGGTGTGCCACCATACGAAAAAACTAAATTCCCTCACATTTTGAGAAGATCGGGTGACTTTGTGTCTAGTTGTATGCAGCCAATTCCCAGTCCAAGTACGAGGCACACCATTTGCGCAGCAACTGCACATTCTTAAGTTTGCAGGCACAGTCACCTTCTGACCTGTCGCAGACATGACGATGCCAATCACAAAAAAGTTGCGTCAGCTTGCGAAGTGAAGGACATCCAATCTTGGCATTAGCGTCAATAATTTCCACTTCAAATTTACACAAATCGCTAAGCAATTTTTTCTGCTCTGATCTCGCTATGTAAATCGGAGCCTCCAAGTCTGCGTCAGCAAGTCTCGCAGCACGTTTCTCACCTGATAGTATGAAATCTTGCCTTCTTCCCACTCCTGTCCGTGGTAATACTTTGTCAACAAGGCGTTTGTTTCCTTGTTCTTCTCGTTCCAAGGGTTTCCACAAATAAGGGGGGGGGGTGGAAGGAGCGTGTGCGTTTTTGCCATCGTCGTCGTAGGTCACTCCGATCTCCTAGAGCATGAAGCCATTTTGATTCTGGAAACTCTACAGATTACAGTTCAACTTGAAGCCAAGATGCTCGAAGACGAATAAACAGTTCTAGTGTGTGAACAGTTATATTTAAATATTCTCAGCCTCTCTCATGACAGTATTTTGATGGCCTTGTATCGGCAATTGTACGACACAAGCCGGTCGTGAAGTATCAGGCAGAATGTGTATGTGTTGGCAGGAATATTTCTATGTGTAGTGAATTCGATCCTGCAGTCGATCTTATTGGAGGTAATATGCTCGTCCTTTTCACTCACATCGAATACCATGAGCGGAGCCAAACTCTTGAAAGTATCAGGGCTAAGTGACGTGGATTGGGCGTGTCCATAATATGCATTTTGGAATTGAGTTTACATCTGCTAAGCCAGCGGGTACTGCCCATTTTCAAAATTAATTCAAAAACATTTTCACATTTTCTATTTGATAAGCATTGAACTTTGAACGACTCACTCTAGCATCGTGCTGTCTCCCGTTATGTAGCCCAACGATGATGTACCTCGGTTTCTCAGAAGCAAACCTGGACTTCGCGCCACCCAGTTGATGCGCTGGCTTGCTGGCAATCCGGGGTATGTCTCGAGACTCCACGACCTGAAAGTCATATCGATTTTTTTGCAATATTACACATTCTTCAAAATTGCTATCCATTCTGCATTGCTCAACTGCATATTCGATATACTGTAGTTTCAGTTCCACTGTCTCCAGGTTTTCTCCCGTACTCACGATGATGTCTGCATGTGTATTAGCTAGAAGTAGCACCAGTTCTTTCTTCTAACTGAAGATATTTCGTATGAAGTTTCCGGAAAATCCCAATAGCATGGATAGTGGGATGCACACTTCAAAATTGCTTCTATAGTATATAAGAACACTGTAGTCATCTTCGATTTTCCAGTCTGCCATCTTGGCTGTAGACAGCAAATTCGGCATGAGTGAAAGGTAATTTTTGGTCGATGAGGTTATGCCCACATCTCGCGACTGGCCAACCTCGACACCATTGAGAAAATACGAGATGCGATCGATCAGGTAAAGTATTCCATTGCTTGTTATTTTCGCCAATGCCAGATTGGACCAATATTCTTTCGTTCAAGTCCCCTTATTCGCAGGAAAGACTGGCAAAGAAGATTGCAGATATCTTGGTGTTGGACTGCAATCCGAACTTCAGATGGTAGTGTGTATGGTCCGATCAGGAAAGGTTGGTACGCATGAAGTTCCACCTTCGTTACACTGTCTTCAATAACGACCGGCTCTTCGATGTTTAGGTAATCATCCATGACGATGTACTTTGAAGCCGAGACTGCGGAGGAAAATATCGCTAGCATGTGTTAACTATTTGGAAACCTGCGACATACTGATTGCAGGTATTGCAAAGCACCATGTTTTATTGGTTCTTATTCCCTTCTTCTCAAATGCAGACATAGAGTGATTTAGTAGTTCCGAAAGTTCACCAACTCTTCGTGTTGGTCGAGGACTGTCACGACCACCTCGTGTGCTCTCTTCGCGACGACCGGAAAATAAATGATGCTTTGCAGTGCTATGATCAGTTTAGCATGGGACGACACGCAAAGGTGGACTGTGTGTAACTCGACCAGACTTATTCGCGCATACCCAAACAGATGATCCACGACAATGCAAACATGTTGGCATTGTTTCGCATGGATGATATTAATTTGCGCCATGTTTACGATGATCATGTAAATACAGACATGACATCAGATTTCAACAGTCTGTGTACATTGTGCTAGAAAGACAAGTACGGATTTTTGACAATCCTGAAGCACTGGCCCCTATATAATGGGAGGTAACAGCAGGAATTCGATCAGTTCATCGTCAACCGTCGAGAATGAGTTACAGTATATCGAAATTCAAGCAAAGTAGCCTCAAGCTGCGTCTTGACAGATCCGAAAATGGAGGTTGTCTCGTACCAAGAAACCGTGGAACCTGCGGTGGTGGTAGAAGGATATTTCGAAATGTTGGCAAACCCAAATGATCCGAGGATGCTGCTACTAAATATTTCGTTCTCGAAACTGGTAATGCCATCATTTCGGAAATGCGCAGTATGTTGACCGAACAAAACGCATTCTTTCGCAACTATCTGTCCGAGCTTGGGGCGACGATGGAGCATGTGAAGACCGAGATCATCCGCGATATGGTGGCCATAGACGAGCATATAATGAGTGTTAAAAGGCAAATTGCTGACAGATTGAATGTGGTATCTGCGCAAAATGAAGAGAAACTGAAAAACCGGGAATGATATATGACATGTACATTTACTACTTCGATTTACCATCTCGCTACGAAAACGGATATTCAGAACCCCAGCAGGGATATATTGGATTCCTGCAGCGATCGCCTGGGTAAGATCGAAAGTATTTTGATGGAGACCTAAAAGTAAACCTATAAAATAGTACAACAGTAACAATTTTCATCCAGTGCGAAGTCGGACATTTCTAGCGACTTGCGTCGGACGATACAGAATGTTCACTCGAAGTATTTACTCGCCAAGAGAGCTAATATTTCGCGCGACCTTATAAGTGAAGAAATTCTTAAACCTGTTACTCTTGGTCTTGAAGTACTCAGGGAGAGCGATGGAGCACCCATAGTCATGGAGACTGAAATCGACGATACTACTGAGCCTATGAAGAAGCGGAAACATGATGATTTACAAACAGATCAGGACGATGGATCGGATGCGGATTTGCCACACAAGAAAAACACACAGAAGAGAGTCTTCAAAATCAATACTCTGGTTCGTCGCTATCTACGATCGTACACTTTTCGTAACAATTATACGACATAAAGTGTATACAGGCATAATGATGAATGGTTCCTCGGTGCTGATGAAATAGAGTTTTTACCTGGTGAGATCATTCATGTAGGCGATTACAAGACACATGGAACCACTAGGATTTACGAACTTCTATTTCGCAAGGAGCCCAGAGAATTCACAGAATCCCACATGCTGGAATACAAGATGTTGCTCGATCTCACACATGTGTATTTTACCAAAATAACAATCCTGAGACAGTTGTTTATAAGGACGAAGATCACGAAAAAATCAACATTCTGACACACCTATTCAGTGGCCTAGCACTGACAAACTGCGAAGGTCTGAAGAACATTGAAGACGACAAGAACACCGATTATGTATTCTGGGACGACCTGAAAGAATATGGTCGGTAGACTACGACTAATGCTCGCTTCGTAAAGAGTTATAAATTACTCTCACAATAACGATATAATTTCAATCATTGAAGAAATGAAGGAGTGTGGCTATATAGAATGAGTCGATTGTGAATCGCCAATGAACAGCACACATCTGCGATATGCAACTACCATCACCGCAAGGTCGTGATATGTGAGATGAACGACCTATTTCAAGCTGACCTCGTCGAGATGATACCATATGCTCGGGTTAACAAGGACTACAAATAAATGTTGACCATCATCGATTCATATAGTAGATTCACCTGGGCCAGGCCTGTCGAGTAGAAGAATACCCGTGATGTCACAGAGGCCATGGCTGAAGCATTGCGCGAGCGACGAATCCCGACTAATCTACAAACCGACCAAGGCAAGGAATTTTACAATGCAAAGTTTAAGGCCCTGATGAAGAAACATAACATAAATCATTAATTCACATACAGCAATCTCAAAGCTTCTATCTTCGAGAGGTTCAGCAGGTTTATGAAGGGAAAGAGTTGGGGTATTTCGCTGCAAATGGCAATTACAAGTGGTTGGATATACATTCAAAACTCATTCGCGAGTACAAATATTCCGTTCATTCTACCACTCACATGAAGCCCGAAGACATTAAACACGACACCATGCTTCAAGACATGTATGCTATTCCGAAGAGGAGTGACCCACGATAGCCTGAAGCCAAGGTTTAAGACCTGGTGCGCATCTCCAAACAGAAAGGAAGCTTCGAGAAAGGATTTACAGCGATTTGGAACCCCGAACTATTTCGTGGGCGAAGTTTTCACAACTATACTCCAAGGACCTACTTTTTCGAAGATCTGAATAATGTTTCAATCCGTGGAGGTTTCTACGCAGAGGAAATCCTGCCTACAAAGTTTCTAGATGTGTATTTGGTAGGGAAGGTGCTGAAACGACGTAATTGACGGTTGCATGTCAATTTTTGGGGGTTTCTTAACCCGCTGCAATTCCTGGGTCGACGATGCGGAAATCGAGCGGTGCACACTGAATATTGCAGTTAAGGTCCGACCGAACCACGATTTTTTCTTTCGACCGAGAGCGAGACCGAGGCAATCAAAATATTTATAAAAATGGAGGAAAAATCAGTAAAACACAATTTGTGAGTAGTTTTAAAATATTTTTATTAATCAAAAAACAGTTTTACTGAAACAAAATTAACATTTTAATAATCAAAGTTAAACAACTTAATATTATAAGTCATAAACAACAACTTTTCTGCGTTTTGGCCCTTCAAACTGTGTCTCCTTTCGTCATATAACTGACCTACTGCACTGAATAGTTGCTCACTTGCAACACTTGTTGGAGGAGCAGACAAAAACTTCAAATCAGCTTCGTCGAAGCACTTTAAAGGGAGAAGAATGCCAATACTCATAAATATCGGCAGTTCTTTGCAGACGAGGTTATCTTAAAAATGATTGGATAGCATGCTCCATGATATTGAAGTCTTCCCCTTGATCCAGCATTTCTTCATTCTCGATCTCAATAGAGTCATGCGCTGCCCATAGACTATTCATGTTGTTATCATCAATTGTTTGGGATGTATTTCGTGATGATATGGAAGTATCATTGTCAGTTGAAGAAAGGCGATTGGAGTTTGATTCTTGTTGCGTCAGAAGATGTATAATGTTTCTCTTTGCTAAATCAATATCGTTTTGGGAAAGATACTTTGTCTTAAACCGGGGATCGATAAGCATCGCTGTGATCATAGAAGGACGGTGTTTGAGGTAACTAAATCGCCTGTTCAATGAGCTGAACAAATGGTTTTTCATCTCTACCAGACGAATTCTATTCTGAACGAATTCGTTATCTTCCTCACTATGGACAACATCAACATCATTGCAGTTTGGTGCGGTTGTAATTTGCCATTTAACATGATTATCATTGGTATTACCACAGAAACACATAAGGAATCTGATGATATACCGATCGTGGCCTGATAAAAATGATTTAACACTGCAACGAAATTTTTCATTAAATCCCATTCTTTGTTGTTTATTTCAGCAATATTTTATCTTTCCACGCGGTAAAGGTTGATAGCATATTTTTGTTCAATCAGGTGTTCCATCATCTAATACGTACTCTTCCAGCGCCTCTCAACATCTTGAAATAATGCGTGTTCAGGTAAATTACTCGTCCTTAGACACGAAGTCAAATACCTTCGCGCTTGTTCACTCCTGCGAAAATGTCCAACCACTTTGCGACATTTTTTCATCGATTCCTCGACTTCCGGTACGGAAAATATAGCGTCGTGAATGACTAGTTGCAACGTATGTGCAACACAGCCCAAAGATTTGAAATCAGCTATTCGAGTAACAGAAGTCATGTCGGCAGCGTTATCCCTAACTGCCAAATGTATTTTTGATTGCATATCAAAGCTTGATATTATTTCATTAAGTTTCTGAGCAATGTATGCTCCAGTGTGGTCTTCTTCTAAGACACATGCGCCAAGGACTACTTTTAAAGTTGCGCTTCATGAATTAAATGTGCTGAGAAGCTTAGCAAGGAGCAAGTTTTTGTTGGACTGGACCAAATGTCTGTAGTGAAGTTAATCCATTCGGCAGACAACAGTAAATTAATTACTTTTTTTTTGTTTTTTTACTTTTTCACAGGTTTGGGGCATTAACTGTGTTCGAAAATATTTTTCGGACTTTAATTTATATCTCTTTGGTCCAGCTGGGTCAGAGAAATTCAGTCTCTTAAAAGCATTCTCCTCCTACAGTTGTGTAAGGCTGCATGTCAACAATAATATAGTCCATAACGGTCTTATCATTGCGTTTTGCAATATCATGATCATCTAGCCACTGTGATGATGATGATGATGATGATGGCTGGGTCAAAATATGTTTGATAGTTGGCTGAATTTTCTTGTCTGACTTCAAAATTATAGATGTTTGGTTTTTCGGCACTGGTTTTTCTAAAACGGCTAGATTGACTAAATATTATTCATTTTCAGACATATTTTACTTGGACATGTAACCCTACAAACCTTTGATTGTTTCAAATTTCGGTTTGTCGCTACCAGAGCGACAATATTTTATTGCACAGCTTACATTTTGCTTTAGATGGAGCAGAGACAGCTTTTTCAAAATAATCCCAAATAGATTTTAAATTTGTCATCTTGAAAATAATCTGAAACGATATAAAATATAATTTTAGGTAAGTATATTTCATTTTTAAAAATGTCAACATAACATAGGTACTATTATTCTCATTATGACACTTAGGGCCATACATAATGATTAGGTATGTATCATCATCATCATCAGCCTGTGTATCTGAACTGATATGTATGATGTAACAAAAGTATATCTCAAATAAATAAAGAAAACAAACATTTACCTACGAAAAATTGCCCTTTGAAATAAAATATTACTATTCAATATAATATAACAATGTTATTTACTTGCCGTCCTGAACAAAACCATTAAGAGTTAAGAGGCAACACAAATGACATTCGTCGAAAAATTTCAATGATAAAGATTTGTTTACATTATACCCACATTACTCACCATTTGGTTTTAATTTAAACAAAACAATTGAGTGTTAAGTTACCACTTCGATATTCATTTCAGCCAGCCAAAAGTCAACATTCACGCGCTTGTACGGAATGATGTTCCCAATGTTGCTACGTGCGATGTCTCAGTTTACGCCGAGACTTCGGCCTTCTTTTGTCCGAGACCAAGAGTTCGGCCGAACCACGATTTTTGGCCGAGATTGGCTGAAACCGAGACCGGGACCGAACTCTAGTTCGGACCTTAACTGCAATTAATATTCCTTTGTATACGTGTTTACTCATGTCGTACTTTACTGAATAAAGTTTGTGTAAAATTAACGTTGTGTTTTATTTATTTTAAAAAACCTTGCTTTATATAAAAACGCATTTTAAATAAAATACTTGCATTTATAAATAAATAAAACAAATTAATATGACAATTTACATGATCTCGTCGCTATTCGATACAGGTCGATAGCACTCTTACCGATAATTTATTATCTCTGGTGGTCGAAACATAAATTACCAGTGCACCCTAGTGAGCGATGCTAAAATTAAATGAACAGTAGATGTGGCATGGCATGGAAGGGGTTGAGCGGATATGAGTAACTGTCCGACAGCACCACCTATACGTTAAAAACATAAAAATGGCTGCCACCTGGTGGCTAAATCACCAGCTCGCCTTGTGGCGAAATCGATTATTAATACACTAGTGTCACCTACGTGTTGAAAACGAAAAAAAAATATTTAAAAAATGCGGGCATGCAATGGAATGAGTATGTATGAGGGACTGGAGGCCTGCCGACTAATTAACCAGTGAGAAACATTGGTGGGAGTGGAGGCCTGCTGACTAAACAGCCAATAGCAATTGGCGAGAGTCAGTCATCTGCTGGACAAAACCTCCAGAAATAAAAGTTTCTCAAATAAATTTTTAATAATAATTTTTTAATAAATTTCTATTAATACATTTTGATAAATTTTTTATAATTTTTTTTATAATTTTTTTGCATTTGCGGGAGTTTTTGGGATTTTTTAGAATTATTTAGGGTTTAAGGTCATTCAAGGTCACGGGCGTGGAGTGAAAGTCAAGATCATGGGTCAAGGTCACCCATATTCAAACTGGCGGTTGGGTGACGTCACAAAATGGCGGCCGGTCGCCTCCTGGCACCTACTTCCCCATTCCCTTATGCCAAGCTTCTCCAAATCATATTACTGAAGATGAAAAGTACGTGCGGCGTGTAGATTATACGCCACAAAATAAAAGTCATCTTGGATAAAAGGGGAAACTCTTCATGCGTGGATGTGTTTGTTCTATGATCGAACCATTCATAAATTTCATCGCATCACAACATCAAACATTATGCACGTGAAATCCTAAACACGCGCTCGAACCTTTTCTGTATCATGATGCGAAAATGATAAAGAAATATTAATAACGCACAAAAACAGCACTGCACGAAAATTTAGAAATATTAATAGTTACACAAGTTCACTGTGCAAACAAAACGTGTAAAAGTAGAAGTTAAACGGATATTCTATTCACGAGAACATGTACTGTTTACACAGAGAATCATGTTGGTTAACAATGCGAGGTGAACGGCAGAGCTGTGTACGCACGCAAAATACATATCAGTTGAAAATATTTTGTGTAAAAGTTACATACACCACAATTTTTCAAATACTCACTGGCTTTGTTACTGAAAACACAATAATTTTTTATTAACATTTCACGAAAAGCTTAAATTTGATAATTTTGTCGACATGAGTGTACATACAGGCAATTTGCGAACCAGCTTATGAAAGGCATTACAAATGGTATTATTTCTTGTGACACAGTTACACTGTTGGTAGTTCTGGTTGTCATACAACTGTCAAAATGTGATCTTCGTAACTGAAACAGAGTACAAATCGTTAGTACACGGACCTACTTTCCTTACATCGTTTTCGGTATTATTATACGTGCTTCAGCCAATTTTTACGTTAAAATATTTACACTTATGAACAGTAGTTTTTACTGCAGAAGTAGAATCAACACTGAACCAGTTGCAGTTGCTTTCAGCAAACTGTCATACGGAACGTATTATTTCATCGGAGTTAACGTATTCATAAATTCTACACCGGTCATGAGAACAATAGGTCACGTGGTGTGATTATACTGAATGTGCTGTCGCATCTCACTCCTACAAACACACATTGATGGAAATCAGTATTCGAACGCGCTTTTTTACTTGAAGTACAAAACATTCCTTGAGAAACAATTTCAACAAAATTAAAATTAATTTTATTGTTTACGATTTAGCCATCCGGTTCAACCGGTTTATCAGTAATTCGTACAATATAAAATGAATTTCAATTCGTTACTTTATTTTAATGCATTTTACTTTTTCCCAGCAACGAAGAGGAATATATCTGTATTTGCCATGTTAATAACGCAATTGATTAAAATAATTTACTAAAATTCAGAGGTATTTACCGAAGGTGCCTAATCAAAGTTTCATGTTCCAGTCACTGTTAAGAAGGTAATGTGTATGCGAGTTTTGTATTTGTGTTTTTGTTCGTTTAGTATGACATCTCCGTGTGTAACAGCGCGAACGATATCAACAGAGAATGAAAAAAAAAGAAAAATAGGTTTAGTGCACCTTTACTCTAAAAACAAACGAATGGAATTATTTCAATCACGCGATAAACTATTGGTTTCATTTCAATATATTTCCGATTTACACGCTTGTGCCTGGACATAAAATAAGTTCAGAGTCACTTTCAAAGCGTTAAATATCATTCTATGGTTATTCTTATCTTAGTCCCAGTGACGAATCGTCAAAGATAAATGAATTAAAACGGATCTCGTATCCCAAATCTCAAATTGACTTAAAACAGAAAGATCGTGTTTCAGATCAGGCGTCAATCATATTCTGTAAAAAACCCTTGATTGGTTTCAAATGTTCTCGAGCACCCTTGCGTTTTAAGGAAGGTGAAACGCCTTATATAGTGCTATATGTTATATTAAGACAGTCAGATCCCTTCTTAGACCGCGTTCACTACTACATCAGTAGTAAATGTGTCGATATTAATCGAGAGAATTTCTATTGGTTGCGCATAAAGAACTTTCAAAAATAAAGTTACTAAATGTATATAGGATACCGTTCCAAAGATATACAACTTGCAAATTATTATTCACGTCCTTTTCTTCTTCTTTATGATTTTTTTGACAGTCTAGACTTCCAATAGCTCTACTTTTCTTTAATTTATGAGACTGGACGAACATTAAGTTGGCTAGCTCTGTAGGTGCAAACGCTTATCTCTCGAATATACAAATTCTTTGCTACCAATCCAAAACGAGAAACGTCCTCTATCAGTGTACTGTCGAAAGGTTATCGAGAGTGAAAAGAACTGTCGAGAACTGCGAATAAAAATACCCCGAAATGGTAAGGCATGGGAATATTTTTCCTTGTAAAATTAAAACTGTGCTTTTTTTTAATGTTGTATAAATATACACTGGAGAGCCAAAAAAACTGGTATAGGCGTGCGTATGCAAATAACAGAGGTATGGAACTAATCAGAGAAACGCGTTGCGGTCGGCAGCGCCTATATAAAACCACAAGCGTCTGGCATAGCTGCTAGATGGTTACTGCGGCTACAATGGCAGGTTATCGAGATTTAAGTGAGTTTGAACGTGGTGTTATAGTCGGCACACGAGACATGGGACATAGCATCTCCGAGGTAGTGATAAAATTTGTATTTTCGCGTACGACCATTTCACGAGAGTACCCTGAATATCGGGAATCCGGTAAAACATAAAATCTTCGACATCGCTGCAGCCAGAAAAAGATCGTGAACTAACGGGACAAATGACGACTGACGATAATAATTGAACGTGACAGACGTGCAAAGTTTTCTCAAATTGGCGCAGATTTCAATGCTGGGGCATCAACAAGTGCCAGCGTACGAACTATTCAACGGAATATCATTGATATGGGCTTTCGGAGCAGAAGACCCACTCGTGTACCGTTGTTGAATGCACGACACAAATCTTTACGCCTCGTCTGGGCCCGCCAACACCGCCATTGTACTGCTGATGACTGGAAACACGTTGCCTTGTCTGACGAGTCTCATTTCCAATTGTATCGGGTGGATGGACGTGTACGGGTATGGAGACATTCTCACGAATCCACGGACACTACATGTCAACAGAGGACTGTTCAAGCTGGTGGAGGCTCTGTAATGTTATGGGGCGTGTGCATTTTACGTGAAATGGGACCCCTGATACGTCTAGATACGACTCTGACAGGTGACATATACGTAAGCATTCTGTCCGATCACCTGCACCCATTCATGTCCATTGTGCATTCCGACGAACGTGGGAAATTCCAGCAGGACAATGCGACACCCCACACGTCGAGTGTTGCTACTGAGTGGCTCTAGGAACACTCTTCTGACTTTCGACACTTCCATTGGCCACCTAAATCACCAGACATAAACATTATTGAGCATATATGGGATGCCTTGCAACGTGCTGTTCAGAAGAGATCTCCACCTCCTCGCACTCCTATGGATTTGTGGACTTCCCTGCAGGATTCATGGTGTGAATTGCATCCTGCTTACCTGCAGACATTAGTCCAGTCCATGCCATGTCGTCTTGCGGCACTTCTGCGTGCTCGCGGGGGCCCTTCACTATATTAGGCGGGTGTACCAGTTTTTTTGCATCTTGAGTGTACGTATAATACATAGCTTTAAAAACATCTGTCTAATAAATGTATAATATTTACTTTAATGTTATTTTCTTTTTCCTAGTTAACAACACTGTATAGAGACTAAGAAAAGGAAGAATATGTAAACCGCACTTTTCTAAACCCCGAAAGGGGATGTGGTGGTGCAATGGCTAGACCGTTCGCCTTCCACCCGGATTTTCGCACGTGGGAATCGTGCCAGACAACGCCGAAGGTCGGGGGGTTTTCTCGGGGGAACTCCCACACTTGCATTCCAGGACCGCTCCATATACACCTCGTGGCACCCTCATCGGCTCTCAAGACCTACACTCCATTCTATACACCGTGTTTAGAAAATGCCGTTGAGTGAACGCTGAATTACGGACCTGATAATAATTTTTTTACAACAACGAAAAACACTTCCAACCTTCCAGTACACCCTTCGTAAGTAGAACATGTTGATAACGAGTAATTTGCAATGCGTGGTTTAATCTGAGGACTTACGAAGAGGCGGCACCTGCCACGTTGTAACTAAAGAGAAGTGTTTTGGTGGTAAAGGGAATACTTTGAGCTGCACGAGTATTTGTGACCACCGTGACCGTAAAGGGTTAAAAAGCACTGCTGATTCTTTCCACACTTCGCGTGACATCACGTGGATGGTGTGGAGTGAAAAAAAAAGAACCTGCTTAATCAGATTTTGTACAACTCGCAGAGCAGTGCCGCTAGGGATTACACCCCCTCCGCCCCTCGTTGTAAAACCGTTCTCGGCCTCGCGGGACCTGCCACCCCCCCCCTTTTTTCCTCTTTCAACACGCTAATCGACCGGCTGCCACTTCATTCTCCCCCACCCTTCTGGGTGATACCTGACCCTCACCCCCTCAGGCCCCCGGGTGTTTAGGGAAGGGTTCTTTTTATCGCCTTTATTCTATTGCCGGGAACCGCAGCGCGACAATTCAAAGCGAGCCCGCGCGCGGACATTCCCGCTGGTAATAACATTCTGGCGGTAATGAACGCTGCGAGGGGGTTAATTCGGCGGGCAGAGCGCATGCGCGTCGACCGCCGGGGGCTGGGGCGCGCAGCAGGTAGCGCCACGTCGCGGCCTCCAAACTACTGTGGACGAGCCTCGCCCTATCTGCAATATGCATATAGTCCATTATTCGTTACTTCCAATTTTTCTGTAGCCCTGCTTAATTTCTGCTTCCAGGATATTCCTCCACCTAATGCAAATGAAGTTCAGCCGAGTTTAAAAATGACACCAAATGGACAGCGCACCGTATTCGTGCGCACTCATTGTAATAATATGTGCAATATAATAATGAAATACATAATAATATAGAACTATCTCTTACTATAAATTACCAACATACGTATTTTCTTGCCGCACTGATTATGTTGATTTTATACGTTAAATATTATAATTTAGAAATAAAATATTAGCAAAATTTCAATTTAACCAAAAATTGGATGGTATAATATTTACAAAAATTAAAAATGGTTGTGCTATTTAGCATATTTTGGAAACAACCAAGGGCTTCATATATGGGATGATTTTTCAGAGGTGTTATTTAAAAAGTGTGAAGAAGCCGCGAATGAACTATAGTTGATTTCTATTCTAATACAGAGTATAACGTCTCACTTAAGGGGAACCTTCCCCCGCTATAGTGGATTCTTGGTTTTTATAGTTTATTTACATAAGGTTTTAAAAAGGAAGTTCCGAAAGTACCACTTTGCCAAACTATCTATTGACCTAACACAACGTTGCAGACATAACGAATGAACTACCAACTCGTATTTATGTCTCAATATTGATTTTGCAAAACTTGGCAGAATGAAAATTGTGACGTAATTGTGAGTTCGTAGTTCTCTTGTCTTGTCTGAACTGCAGTGTAAATTCAATGTTTAGTATATAAGTAAATTCAGAATTTTCTTTTTTATAAATATAAAAAGCCCCAGAGAAAGTAAGAACCTAATAAGGCCCGACCTCACACTCCATGTTGATTTACAGTTGTATTGTTTATTTCAGATGTATAAGGACAATTTTTTTAAACTACAACTACGCCTCTCTGGAAATATACGCTACGCTGTAAAATATACATACATTTTGTACTTTTGTCACTTAGTTATGAAGTTATTGGTCCAGCATCATTTTTATATCATGAGAAGTTTTTCGTCGTATCACATATACTAGCCGTGGATAAAATTAGACTAGTACGTTTGAAGGCATTTGCAAAATGTAAATATGCCTTTATAAGAAATATTTTGTTTTTTTTTAATGAAATCATAGTTATGGCACATAAACTGAAAATATACCATGGCGGATGATCTGAAACTTAAAGAGAGCCACGACGCCATATTTGTCCGCGATAGTCTCCTTGCATCAGTGAAGAGGTTTGAGCGTCTCTTAACAACGGAGCGTCGAGTGCCGATAGGGTGAAACGAGGTGGCTATGGAGCAGCGCCGGAATACAAGGGAGTGGGGAAACATGAGATCCCTGAGGAAACCCGCCAAACAGCGGCATGGTCTGACACCATCCTTGCATCAGGTTAGGAGCGAATTTTTGAGGTACATTCTTAACAAACTAGACATGGATTACTTTGCTATTTTTTTTCCAAGTATCTTACACATGACTGATTCCAAAAAAAATAAACTTTGCGCGAGGTGAAGTTTACAGGACTTGGTGTGTGTACAACTTGTTAGATTTTTGGCAAGAACACAATACCGAGCGAGACAGTACAATGGTAACACAACTAACTCGCATTCGAGAGGAACCGGGTTTGATTCCTCGTGTGGTGATGTCACATATAAACGAGCACCTGTTTAAAGTCAACTCATCCTATTATGCTGTTCTACGAGAAACTACGTGGATTACCTGCTGACGTATGTACGTGGAGTCTTACCTGGGCGTGAGTGCCCCGTTATACTCGCTCACGCCGTTGCCGCTGCCGGCGTGCGAGCTGGTGAGATACTGAATTCGGGCAGGCTCGTTGGCTTCCTCAATGCCCCCATCCCCCTCATTCCCCTGCTGTCTTCAAGAACTTGCATTCCCCCGTCTTCAGTCGCCAAGGTCTTATGATTTTTTCTGCCATTTTAAAATTAACTAAAAAAAATTCGATTCTTTATTATTTTAAGCAATAGATTTTGTTCGAGATGGTAACCAAATGTCAAGGTCAAGGTCAAACGACGTCATACAAGGTCAAGGTTGTTTGTTGTTATGGTTCCTGCTATTGTGAGTGAGGCAAATGGATTTTCTCAGAGTGTTCCGATTGTTGTTTTGACATGAATACGTCTTTAAATTTGCATACCATAGGGGGCAATCCAGAAAATCTAATGATAACAAAATCGGTGGATAAAGTTTGGCTTTGCAGCTCCGAATCTATCGTATACATCTAAAATTCAATTACACCATTCGATTGCCAAAGGATCAAAGAATTTGTTACGTTGAATGAGGACTGCGAAACGTCACGCGCGGCGGGGGTGGGGGCACCGCCATTTTAAGTTCGTTTCACCACGTCTCATAATTTCCGCGTAGTATAACTTTTGACGAGGAGTAGCTACGACGCTCGTTTAAGTTTTAACTAACAGGTTTCGTCGAGATCAATCGATTGAGTGTATAAAGTGTGGCGTGGTTATGGTGAAATTGTATGAGTTTAAAGTAAAAAAAAAAACTGACAACAACACAATGTCGGCCTATACTCGTCAAAAAGCCAAGTCGAAATACAAAAATTGTATACGGTTGGAAAGAGCATATCAAGAGCAATCCAGTGATACCCATGAAACCCCATATTATCGAGTGAAACGGTGCTGGGAACGTAAAAACGCAGACTTATTCACGCAAAAAAAAAAAACGGCCGTGTCCCCGACACAGCCACACCGCATGTTTTTTATAAACAAAATATAGATTTTTTGCCCTTCGTCCCTAGCATAGATGTCGTCCGAAATGTTTGTAAAATTGCAAATTACTGCGGAGAACGTACTCTTATTCGATGATGGAAAGTAAATGGGAACATTATTTGTGTTGCTACTGCAAGCACACATTTTCTAACATAAACTGTCGACAACATGAAGCTGGTTGTCATCAGAATGTAGTATGTACTATGTTCACATGAGAAAAGTTTATATCTTAGTTTTAATGTCGTAGCAACTTGAAAAAAACACATTGCAACATGTAAGGGTCTTCATGCACTGTCTGTTAAGCGATATTTGCGGAGAGTAGCAGATAAATGCGAGGGTTTATCTATGAAAATTGACAGCAGATCTTTGCTCCCACCAAGTCAATCATGCAAGTAACGTGACAATATGTTAACATATGCATACGACTCAAGGAGAGATGAAAGAAGTATGTACGTGAGGACCACTATTCGTATGACATATCGATATGATAAGTGTAGGCGAATGTATGCACGAGTTGACAATTTGAATGGTTATTTGAAACTTTGTAGAGGAAAGAATATAAGGATGTCTGACGAACGACAAAGTTATCCTTCATCTTCACAGTTTTAAGTCGCAAAGTTGCTCTCAAGCTGCCTCTATTTTTATATAGGATATTACGCCTGTCACTTCATCGTCAACATCTGATTGTACAACACAGTCTACGCCAGTTTTCTGCGAGCCAAAACCTAATGTGAATTACTTTTTTCTGAAGCGATCTGCATGCAGGGGTTTTCTAAAGGAATATTTTACACCGAATATGTTAGTTAAATCGAGAGATGTTTGCTCTTACCTGTTAATTATAACACATAATATAATAATAAACCAACTTATCGATGAGGTGGTAAAATATGGCGTTGACAAATATAATATTTGGTTGGATTGTAACTGTGTGAAACCAGAGCCTCACGATGGCGAGTATTGTAAAAGAGCCTTAGAAACCTTTGAATGTAGACGTGTATCATGTAGACAAAATAGAAGGCATTGTTGCTTAAAGTATACACAAGTTTTGTGAAGAGGAAAAAGAAATGGTTACCAAGGGTTCGGATTGGACCCTGTTTTCAATACATCATGTAGAGCTGAGAACAAGAGGGCAATGTCCACTTGGTAGAAAGACACATACTGATTTACCTCTACCCTAGTATAGAGACATACAACATAACTTAGTTTTCGATAAACAGGATGATGATATAATATAAATTACTGCAACCACAGAGAATCACTCAATTATTAAACAGACATATGCGGTATCGGTAGTGCATGAAGATATCAGTGAGGAGTCGACAGTGCGGAGTAGACAGTGACGAGTCAGCGGTGAGGAGTCGACAGTGACGAGTCGACAGTGAGGAGTCGACGGTGAGGAGTCGACAGTGAGGAGTCAGCGGTGAGGAGTCAACAGTGACGAGTCGACAGTGAGGAGTCGACGGTGAGGAGTCGACAGTGAGGAGTCAGCGGTGAGGAGTCAGCGGCGAGGATTCACTGGTCTGCAGTATAAGTGTTTGAGTTCACGTATGGTTGAAGATGATGAAAAACACTGAGGCTGTGCCATTGAGTATGCCCTGTACGAGTACATGCAAACCATCACCGAGTGTTCAACCATTGCATGGAAAACAATGCAGTTACTGTGGCAAAATCTCCAGTAAAAGTTGTAATGCACGTCGCCATGAAAAGAGCGAATGTTCAAAGAAACCGACCTCCAGAATACTAACATGTGATATGTGTAGTGCAGCATTTGGTAGATACTATAATATAGATGGGACATATTAGTATGTGTGAAGGTAACGGCCTTTGCTTGGCTCGAGAGAGTATGCGTTGAACTTATTGGCGTAAGACAAGGTTATGGGTAGCCATCCTGATGGTTCGTTGTATAAACTAACGTTGGTTAGAGCACCCATAACATTGCCCTGGTCTGCATCATGTTCTAAAACACTTTGGGATGAAGGGAATATGTGTTTTGCAGACAGGCAGCATGGAAAACGTGAGATATACGAACCTTCAGAAGGCGTAAACAACATACATGCACCGCTAGCACGTAAAGTGAAAAACGAAAATGTTAAGACGATCTAGGAGGGTGAGAACAAAAATGTGACTTCCAAGATGGTTGGTGATACTGTGAAACACGCATATTATACTGATGGTGAAGTGACGATATCTGTAAAGCAAAAGTGTAAACGTGTTGCTGAAGATAAGCGCTACTTGATGTTGGGGCAGATGAAATGTTATTTCGAACCTAGTAATCTTGTTGAGAGGTATCTCACTACTCACTCATCGCGAAAGAACATACATTAAGACGTGTATCGTAAACCCACTGCGAAAAGTGTCGTGAAGTCTAGCTACTTATTTTCTGTAGACCCCAATGACTTGGATATTAGACTGCAGGTGTTGGTTCCATTCAAAGAATAGGATATCTTTCTGTTTGTAGAGAGATAAATTCGATTATTGATAAACTCGGAGCTAGAGGCTTTATTGAATGACATATTATGTATGTGAAATGGTTAAGAATATTAATAAATGTAAACATTAGAAACAAAACTACCTCAGGTTTTTTTTATTTCAATCGTTTAAGGCTGTATTTACTGGTATACATTAACACATATTTGGTATACTCAAGTATTTGCAATGAACATACATGGAGTATGGCTATGTATAATTATTTTTATATATATTTAATTGTAAGCTGCGGGAATATAAAGGTTTTAACTATATTCACATACGAGCTCAGTCTAACCGTTTTACACACTACGTGTGCTCACTTTCTGATGAACAACAAACATTGTCTTCACGTTTCTTGAATTGTATTTTCAAGCTATCATTGCGGGTAAACATGTTGTTGCAGTTAACGCAGTGGTAAGTCAGGTATGCAATGCTGAACATGTTTTATGTCATCGTGTATTAAAGATTTTAGAAACACTATTTCCACATAGCTTTCAATGATTGCCTACACTTATTCTTCTGAGCAGGACTGATTACATTAGCCGCAACGTTTATAATATTAAGGGATACGTCTATGTTTTGCTTGGGAGTATAGAGCTTAATATCTAGTCGACGATGAGGTTATTCGAAAAGAAGTTGCGTAAAAAGTTTTCAACTTACTTTTTATTATGAAAAATTTTAATTTTAACATGAAAATTATTTTACTTGTTTTTTATGTGTGAATAAACCAATAGCATTATATGCTCTTGTGTGTATATATATATATATATATATATATATATATATAATTTTAGCTACACAGAGGTGCTGCATGCAATTCGCCACTCATTTTTCGTATGATTGTGTTCCATGTACACACAAGTCTATAGGATGTTCACTAACCTTGATCGCAACCTTTATACTTTGTCCAGCGATATACATTAAGTGGCCAAATTATTATGACCACGTGACACTCATACGCAGATCGGCCATAACTTCACGTTGTTGCCGCTAGAGGGCGAGATAGCTATACAAAGGGAATGCAGGACAAGTGAAGCATGAATTGAACTGCGGTGCTTGCAAAGAAATGGGCAAAAAACGTGATTTGACTGCGTTTGAACGCGGGATGATTTTAGGCGCTCGAAGCGACGGAACCAGTATCAGCAAAACGGCTGCACTTGTGAAGTGTTTGAGAGCAGCAATTATTAATGTTTACAGAGAGTGGACTACCAAGTAGAAAACCGGGTCTCAACGTCAGGCTTTTGGTCATCACAGGCTACTGAATGCTCGATCTGATAGGAGACTTGCAAGAGTTGTCCAGTTCAACAGAAGAGCAACAGTACGTAAAATTGTGGGTAATCTTAATAAAGGAACAACTGCGAAGGTCTCTGAACGAACTGTTCGTCACACATTACACCGTATAGGCTATGGAAGCCGACGACCTGTTCGAAAGCCTCTACTGCCTGCCTTCAACAAGAGCAGACGTCTGCAGCTCGCAAAGGAGCACAAGGATTGGACAGTAGATGACTGGAAAAGAGTCGTTTGGTTCGATGAATTGCGTTTTAAATTACACCATGCAGATGGCAGGGTGCGAATATGGAGAAAACAGCACGAAAGCATGGACCCCAACCAACTGCATTGCCACAACACTTCAAGCTGGTGGAGGCAATATTATGGTTTGGGGTATGTTTTCTTGGCATTGTATGGGTCCTTTCATTCCTGTGGAACAACGTCCAAATGCCCAAGGTTATNCATTCCTGTGGAACAACGTCCAAATGCCCAAGGTTATTGAAGTGTTATCGCAGATCAAGAACATCCTGTTATGTTAATGGCGTACCCTGCCGGGGATGGATACTTCCATCCAGCAGGACAATGTTCCCTGTTATAAAACTGGTATTGTCCGCAGATAGTTCGAAGAGCATGACAGAGACTTTACCTTGCTTAGTTGGTCTGCGCAATAACCATAACTCAATCGAATTGAGAATCTGTGGGATGAGATCGACCGGGGCATTAGGCATCTGGATCCAGTACCATCAAATCTTAAGGAATTGGAAAGTGCCATGCCAAGACGAATCCATGCAAAATGTGGTCTAACATTGTATTGAGGGGGTGGTCATAATAATTTGGCCACTCAGTGTACACACACACATATATATATATATATGTATGTGTGTGTGTACACTGANGATATGTTTATGTTTGTGTAAACTTATATATTATTTTTCTAGGTTTTGTAGTGAATATATATATATATATATATATACATTCTCAACTGGGATCCTGTATTTTTTATTTAGTTTTTATTGATAGAATATATATGAGCTTTTCATATCTCATCTTCTATATGAATCTGGAAAGATAATGTTAATTATAAATAAAATACAAAGAATGTGAAATAAGTATTACTTCTACGTTAAAATTGACATATTTGATGCATTCAGAGGAAAAAATTATTTGTAGCGTTTTGATTTAGGGGCATTACTAATAAATTTACGTTTGATTGTGAGAAGGATATTCCTTTGAATTCCGAGTATGGAATTCTGTTTTATGTTGGTCTTATACATTTTTAATGGATGTGTGTTTTCGCATTATTTTTCTTTTATATATATTTTCCTGGAAGGATACGTGTTTCAACGGTATTTTTTAGAATGCACTCTCACGAAAAATTTCCTGTGATAGAGGAGAGATAGGAACGGTTGTGTATATTAAAAGGAAATATTCTCTTACACTTGCGTCGTTTTTGTTTAGATGGGTGTTATCGAGAGTGATAAACGATCGAAAATGTATATGATGGCTCGACTTACATGGTGTGTTTTGGTACGAGTCGTGTGGTTTGATCGCTGCTCCACAAAATGTCGGACACCATGTTCCTGTGTGTCGATAGAGCTAGAGATTGCCGGAGCGGTAAGTTAGATTGTTGGTTTCTTAATAAAATTTCCCACTTAATTTTTTGCATCGATAAGAGGTGTACAAAAGTGTTTGCGATTCTCATTTTACAAAATTTATGGATAAATGTTTGCGAGGAGGGTGTATGTTCAGTTCTCACTTTGATGTTTGTTTAAGCAAATAGCTATATGTTGTGGGTTGAAGTATCTATCATATCCCCATCTGCAAATTGGGTTCTGGTAACCTAAATTTGCGGTGGTAAGTGTATGTAATTGTGGAGATATTTCACATATCATCCTTCGTATGTAAAAAGTAAGTTTTTATTTTTCTGTTTTTTTTTTTCAATTTAAATTAATTGTTAAATCTTATTATTAGTAGTAGTACGAGTTCTTCTATAAGTAGTGATTTCTTCCCTGACACGATGATGTGGTATCTTGCTCTCTCTCTCTCTCTCTGATAGTGATATGTGTGTATGATTGGGTGAAGCAACATGCCTTTCCCGTTTGTTTTAACTCTTCTTTAGTTGTATATAGTATATATATATGGGCAATGTAGGTTTATCGTTGGGTGTCCATAGCGAGAGCATTAGAGACTGAGCAAGTTGTTTAGAGAGACAGAAACGGGGAACGAATCGGGTATCTTCCGTAGTATGGAACCATCCCAGCATTCGCTTGGAGTGATTTCGGGAAACCACTAGAAAAAAATAAATCTGAATGTTCTGTTTGGAACGTCCTCCCAAGTACGAGTTCAAATACAGTGTTTTTCACTGCAGCACCTTGCATGGTAGGAGAGTAAGACATAAACATTGTTTATTTCTTGTAAGTAAATTGATCATGGAAAACTTTTTAAAAATACTTTTGCACAAACAATTTTTTCCCACCTTACACGATACATCTTATTAAAATACTGAAATTTCTCCCAGGGGATAATCTTCATATATGTCATTTTGTCTCCAAATGTTAATGACTTTACGAAAAGTACAAAAGTTCGATGTGTATAGCTATTTACTTCATTCTGTCTGTGGGCGCTTACATGTAATGATGGTATTAGTAATTTTCAGGTAATATTTTTACGTGAAAAGCATATAGCCTGTTTGTGTTTCCTATGCGAAACATTAACAGTGCAGTAGTAGGTACACCATCTCAGTCTGTTGTGTCAGAGCTAATGATGTTCGGTTATGCGTTCTTCAGAAGAAACTTCAGAGCAAACATCGGATTCGAAACATAAGTGTTGTTATCTTGTTAAGGAGTATCTCGATGTGAGTAAGTTACGCCGTCATGAACGGTATTGTCGCAGTAAACTTACTCGCCTTCTACATCGTTGTTAGAAATGTCAGTGTTTTCTTGATAGTAGTGGTGAATTATTTATGCATGGTGTGAGATGTTGCAGGTTTACTCCTGCAACGGGTAGGCCATCACCTAGATTTCAGTGCCAGCATTGTTATAAAATTTTTAAACATAGTTGTAGCATGCGCTGTCATGAAATGAGTAGTTGTGTAAAGAACCCTGAGTGTATTGGATATTGCTGCGCATAGTGTGGTTGTACTTTCACAAGAAATTCCACATTAGCAAAGGTTCCAGCGGTATGTAGAGGCAGTGCTCAAACGGGAATAATGCCTGTATACCGTTTCTGTCGTCAAACATTCACCGCATTTCGTTATGTGCGGCAACATGAAATAAGGGAATGTTCCAAGAGTCCTTAATTGTAACTATATCGTTGTATACTGTGTCTTCGTTTGTTTAAGAATGACAATGCACTAAGGAAACATGTGATTATTTGTAATTTTTCCTTAACAGCAACTGCTAATGCGAATACGTCTCCAAATTTGTCGCCGTCAGCTACTTTGGATGAGAACACAACACCTCGACACCAGTGTGTATACTACAACAAGAAATTTACTTTAATTCGCAATTTGAGAAGACATCAAAAATGTACTTGTTTCGGAAAAACTGTTCGAAACAAACATTGTTGTGATAAACGTCTGGATGTGTTTACTGACCATATGCAGCTTGAAATAAAAAACATTCGTTGACATGTGAACATGGTGTTGCGGTGGCAATCTCGCCAGCTTCTGGATATCACTGACGTTTTTGTCGGAAGTTATTTACTTTACGTAGCAATATGTATCATCTTATGAGGAGAAATTGTTTAAAGAACTCTGACTGTGATGTATATCGGTGTATGCTGTGTAGTTATTTGTTTATAAGAAAGTCTGCATAAGTGAAACACATGGAAAAGTGTAAATGCAACTGATCGCAGTAGCGTTTGTTTTTTCACGAGTTCTGCACATGCTTGTTAGCAATATGTATGTGATTTTGTATTTCTGTATTCTTATATATTGTTTGATTGTTTTAAGGATGTAATAAATATGATTGTGATGATATTATTGTCTTTTAAATTTGATATAGTCTATTGTTTGGTTGGTTTGAAGTGTGGTAAGGTATATAAAGGAATTTGTAGCAGAATATGTACATGACTTGCGGAATGTTTGTGTTGTAGGATGTCGTAATGCATACACAAATGTTTATATCGCTATACACCTAAAAAAAGTGACACTTAACGAAATTGTTCGGTTACAGAATTTGTTTTCTGAATTGAATCCCTGTTTGCTATATGGGGGAAAAATATGGTAACAACAAATATTTTTTTTAACATAGAATGGTGCTTCGCATGTTATCAGCACTTTGTTTTCGTAACTTTCTAGCTCAACTATATCGGGAAACCACTTTTTCTATTCGTTATTGTTCTGAGTGAAGAGATTATTTAATTTGGAGTAATGCAAGGATTTTAATTTATTTTAATGTCAGTATGTGACAACTAAAAAAAATTATTGTCATGAGTTTTTCTAACGCTTTTATTGACATACTCCAATTAGGCATGCGTAAGGAATTTTACTTCAAATATTGTTTTATCGTTTGGGAAGCTTCAACCGTGATTGTCCTCCCCAAAGAAGATACAAAATGCGATACTAACGATAATTGGTGCACACTCCCACACGTGTTGCCTACCCACCAGGCCATAGTATTGCTACAACTGAAACCTTTGTGTTCCTTTTTACACGAAAACAGCGCGTCCTTGAGAGTTGCAGCGATAGTGCCTTTTTGGCTAATTACGACGTACTGCCTAATACGATGGCATCAAACATCAATTTTACTTCCAGGTAACAAAGTTGTATTCAATAACAGGATCAAATTTTTTTACGTGATAGGGGTGAGTATGGCGTACAATACCATCATTTTATCTAAGATCTTCGTTAAATTTATTCGTATACCAACATTTGTTCCTCTAACGCAAGTACTTTTCATAATATCACACAAAATATGCTTTTCAGACTCCGCCTTTAAGGGCTTCTACATCCCTTGTTATTTGAGAGACGACGGGTGACATATTTAAAATTTCTTCTATTCACGTTAGCAATCCCCTGGTACAGATTGGTGTTTCCGAAACACGTCGTACGCCGCCCTTGCGCTGGTGATCTCGAACTAAACGTTTCCTCGCTATAGTTCCAGCTGATTGACACAAGGACTTGTTCGCAACGTCCTTAGTGCACTTGACATGATCAGCTGTTCTTTCATGACGCCTCGCTCTCTAATTCGGCACACACTGTGTCCTGAGTGGAGCCGCTTTCTCGATGTTCTGAATTTTTCCTGCGCTAGTTTAATGCCGTCTAAGTTCACGTATCTCTATCTTTTACCGCACTACGTTCTTGCGTAAGTAAAAGGTTTCGGCAAGAGCCTCCGGCGGGTAGTCATCATGTTGACGGAAGTAGGGGGAGCACATACGTTTGAGAATGCTAGGGAGTCATTAGTGGCCTAAGTACCATTTGAATAACCTGGACACGGGTGTCGCAGAGAGGCAAACTAATTGTCGGCATTCTTTAACCTGGGAAACAGACAATGCCCCTTCCCCTCCACCGGGGAGATGTGTTGTTGTTGGCTGAAGTGTTCACCCATCCCTTCTGAGGTGTGCTGTGATTGGCCGTTGCTTGTGGGGGTACCCTTTTGGTACCATACATTAATAAGTGTACACAAATGTTCGTTTGTTGCGACAGTCGGTGCGTGATTCCACGCAGGACGTAACGAACAAACAGGCATCAAACAAATTTCAATTAGTAAATGCGCTACACCAATGTTTATTTGTGTTTGGTGTCACATTATGAAGTAATGGTGTAGAAACAAAGGCAAAACGTTTCTGTGCAGCTGCCTAACTCTGGTCGTTTTTGGACTCCGCCTTTAAGAGATTCTACAGCCCTTGATATTTCTGATGGACTATGGGTGTCATATTTCAAACTTCTTCTTTTCACGTCAGCAACCCCCTGGAACACTTGAGTCAATGTTTCCGAAAAACGTTGTATACACACACATATAAACGCGCACACAAGGTGGGGCAGAATTTGACTGACTAACTTCGTAGGGTGATTCCAAATGCAAAATTAAATGGAAACTATTTGGACACTTTCCACGTCAATTGAATATTAAGAAGAATATGTTTAATTGAAAATCTCGATTTTGAGCTACATTTTATAAAATATTGGAAACAAAATGAAATAAGATTACAGTTGTCCGAGCATTATTTTATTTTATCGGAATTTTCAACATAAGAGCAAACTCTAATTAATACCTTCTGTCGCAATTAAAATAATCAGGGAGGGTAGAGAAGGGGAGGGGAAGTCACCCCCTTTTGGTATGCTTATTTTTTACCTTCAATAATAATTGATATTTTATGCTATATTATTAAGCAGTATGACCTAACTAACAAAATTTACCTACCTTGTTGCAACTGCCTCAGATTCACCGTTTTCGTGTAAAACGCACACAAACTTTCGGGGGAAGTTCCAGGTGCGTAGGTAATACCATTACTTCCTGCAGGAAATCACACACTGACTGTCGCCACAAACAAACTTAACTACTGTAAACGTACTGATGTATGGTACGTGATGCTTACAGTAAGTATTTAAAATGTCCTCAGACACCGCCCGTGCAGTAGGCACAAGAATGTAGCATTGCCTACGTGCTAGGCACTACATCGCTGCCGCTATGGCGTTATGTGCGTTTTACATGAAAACGGTGTATCCTGAGCAGTTACAACATGAAGATCGTTTCTGTTGATTAGACCATACTGCTTAATAAACCAGAATAAAAAGTTTACAAATATTGTCGGTAAAAAAATTGTCTTCAATATGAGGTTGGCTACACCTGTTATTTTCATAACATTAGTGGGATTTTGATATAAGGTCGAAGGTTCCGATAGGATAAAACAATTTTTGTAGAATGTAACATCATTTCATTTCATTTCCGATAATTTGCATAAATACATTTTAAAAACTATCTTTTCAAAAATGATATTGCTCCTAATTTTCAGTTTATGTAGAAAGTGACCTTATCTTTCCCACTTGATTTTGTATGAGAAATCGCTTCACCAAGTTTGTTGAATTCCACCCCAGCCTATGCATAAGTATATATACATATACAGTGTAGGGCAGAATTCAACCGACCAACTTTGTGAAGTGATTCTATATGAAAATCAAGTGGCAAATGTATACGTCACTTTGTACCTAAACAAAATCTTAAGGGCGAAATAAGTCCCCAAAAATATATATTTTTGAATGTATTTTTGCAAAATATCAGAAGCCGAGTGCGATGATAGTATAATTCACGGTAGTTCGTTTCATGTTATCGAGATCTTCAACCTATGAGCCAACTCACATTAATAACACTCCCCGTTATGAAAATAACAGGGATCACCACACTCTTATTGACAGCAACTTCGTTACCGTTGGGAATTATCAACGTTTGATACTGGTTTAGTGAGCAATATGATTTAATAAACAAAAATTTTCACCTTGTTGCAACTGCCTACGACACACCGTTTTCGTTTCAAACGCACACAAATATTTCGCTAGAATTCCGCTGCAGCGGTACAGTGCCTCGTACGTAGGCAATGCGTCTTACATGCCTGTATAGCAAGCTACTGTTCCTACTGCGCAGCCAGTGGTGAAGGAAGGACATGTATTACTTACTGTAAACAACAATTGCCATGCATTAAAAAGCTTACGACGATGTGTTCCTGGCAACAGTCGGTGTGAGATTCCCTACGTGAAGTATTGGTATTGCCTACGTGCCTGGGGCAGTAGTACTGTCGCTTCTGTGCACTGTAAAGACACTTGCGCCTGGACATGTATCGCTGCAGCCGAACACTTATTACGTGCGTTTTGTTGTTGGCTGACGGGTTCACCCACCCCTTCTGAGGTGTCCTGTGATTGGCCGTTGCTTGTGGGGGTACCCTTTCGGTACCATACATTAATAAGCATACAAATTCCATGTGTTGCCTGATACCACTTAAATGTGATAAGAGGGTAGCCACCCCTGTTATTTTCATAACGGGGAGTGTTATTGTGAGTTTGCTCTTAGTTTGAAGATCCCGATAACATAAAACAATGTTCAGCGAATTGTACTTTAATCTCACCCGGTTTCCGATATTTCGCAAAAATATATTACAAAATATAAATTTTTGGGGACTTATTTCACCCTAAATATTTGGTTTAGGTACAAAGGGTCCTGTATATTTGCCACTTGATTTTGCATAAAGAATAAGCTCACGAAGTTTGTCTGCCGAATTCAGTCCCATCCTGTATATACACATAAGTTTGTTTATTGTCCTTTATTAATTGAGCACAAAAGTGGATTTTTAAGTATAGACACGGAAATTTTGCGGATTCAAACTGCAGGAAGCTAAACTCAAAAATTATCTGTGTTTGCGAGCCTCAGTTCATTGTTAATTTTCTGTTACTACAGTTAAAGCCCAGAGCAGGTAGCATGCAATTCGACTCTTGTTTCCTCGCACGTTCAATAGCAATCGAAAGTGGTTCGGGGTTTGTCTAACAAAACTGTGGTCCAATAGAGGCAGTAAAGTCAAATTCACATAAGATTGACGTTTAAATTCGCGAAATTTTCGTGCCTCCGCTGATGAGATAGCTTTGGAACTCATCTGTTACTCTTCGTGACGAAAATGTACCCTCAAATCAATCTTGTCGCTAATCGCTTCCACGGGTTACTGTGCTGAAGCCAAGTAGAGCGGAATCTGTTTTACTTTCCCCGCATGCCCGTTATCAAGGCGAAGGTCCACTGGTTTCCGAAACGAATGACGATTTGATATTTCTTTTTCACCGCAGAAGCGGATGATGAGATTCTCCATCACTGATTTGGCGACTTGCGATTCATTGCATTCTGATGTTTGGTTTACTTCAGGTTCTCTTTTATTACATGTTGCCCTGATACTTGTTAAAATGTTACGATTTCTAAGACTGTGTGCCCTTTCATTTATTCTTTTAGTACGTTATCGTTTAATTATGTACTAGCAGTTATTTTTAAAAAAATCTTTACGTATACATATTTTTGCAAGAAAATGTGTAGTGTTCTCACACTGGCCTCCCGCGAAGGCCACGTATCGCGTCAGCTAAAACTATGTAAGCTGTCTAAACAAATTAAAAACAAAATTTTTATATTCGCCCCTGCGAATAAAACTGTTTCCTCTATGCCTTTCTTCATCTCCGTGTCGCTTTTTTTCCCCCGCGTTAGGTTGTAAATTTCTTAGGCACCCTTCCTGCCATTGTTTTCTGTCATGAATATAGTTTTCCTTATTTAATCTCGGACAATAAATTTAGTACGAAAAGTTTGCCGTGTAATAGATAGAGACATTTTTGTGGCAAGAAGCACTGTGGAACGTCGTCCTAACGACATGGGCTTTCAAAAATATTCTTTTATGAAACATTTCCGCGAGAGTAAAATAATGTTTCCTCTGTTTTTTTGGCAGTTGCACAATTTACATAGTTAGATTTTTATTAAAACTGCTTTACTAATTTATTTATTTTAACTATATTCCAAGTAACGCAGACAAAAGGTTTCAGCAACGCCGATTCTTTCTGTGACATGCCTGCGACATCTCTTCACTCGTTTTCAATTCAAATTGCAACAGGTATATTACTTGCATTTTAATTTCTAGGGACTGCAAAATATAGCGAATTATTTTTGTCACATATGAGAGTAATAGCAAATAGCTCACCCTGGGAGTGTGCAATGTTTTTGATTTGCCACTGTACCCAGCGAAATGTTCTCGATTGGTTTGGCTACGAGCTGGCGGGTAGGTTACCAGGCGCTAGTTCACGAACAGCGTTCCAACATTTTGTTGGCCAGTGACGCCATTTTGCCGGCGTGTGCGTCTGGAGTTCGCTGTATAAGCGGCTTTTTCCTTTCTGTATTCTTAAGTGTTCTGTGTCCGCACTACCTATTCGAGTGTAAGACCCGTTGTTGAATGGTGCAATAGCCGACGAACGAAGAGCTGAATCTCGAGCACTCGCAGGGGCCGCGGTAGTGTAGTGGTTAGACTGCCCACCTCTCACCCGGCGGGGTCGCTCCCGAATTTTCGCATGTGGGAATAGTGCTGGGGCTGGTCAGCGGGTTTTCTCGGGGATCTCCCGTTTCTCCCGCGCTCTCATTCCGGCGCTGCTTCATCCTCACCTCGCTTCTCTCTGATCGGCTCTCAAGACTTCGATTTTAAGAGCCGCCCAAATCCCTTCGCTCACTCGAGTACGAGTATAATCGTGCAGCCTAGCTTGCAGGTCATTGAACTAGGGTCCGTCATGGTTTGGTTCTGCTTGATCGTGCACGGTATTGCGGGAGTTGAGCATACGAGTGGCTTAGTGTCTATGCGCCGCGGGGGAACGGCAGTCGCGTGGGGCAGGAATTCAACACCGGGACACCGCCGTCGACTATTAGCGCCCAGTAGGAATCTGATACTTGCCGGCCGCCCGCAGGGATGTCTGCGCATGTGTCAATACGGGCACGGGTGGGTCAACACGATATCACTGCCGCGGCGGCGCCAGGGCCATGGGGAGGGCCGTAATACCTCTCCGGCCAAGTGTATCGATTGTATACTGGTCGGAGGGGGTCTGAAGGGAGGAGGCGATGTAGGCCTAGTGTTTACTGATTGGTAACTGATGCCGGCTCCTCGCGTGTTTGTCGACCGGTTGACGGCCTGCGAATACGCGTAACACGAAGCTGCCAGCGGTTACCGGGTACTTGAAGCAACACCGTTCGAGGCATGCGTATATCCCTGATATAGTCCATTCACGGGTTCTTCCAACTTTTCTGAAGCCCTGCTTAAGTTCTACTTCCGGGATATTCCTCCGCCTCATACAAAGCTTAGAATATTACACCAGAGGGCCAGCACTCCGCAAACGTACACGCTCAGAGTAATAATATTTTGCATAAGAACTATTTCTTACTAGGCATTACCAACATACCTAATTTCCCCCCGCCTTTATTGATATTGGCAAAAATTAAATTTTGTAATTTGTAGATAAAATATATGTAAAGGTTCAAATTAACCAAAAATAAGGTACTTTCGTGTTAATCCAAGTATAAAACGCTTGTGATACACGACATATTTAGGAAGAAATTTAGTACGCCATACATGGTGTGTTTTTTCAAAGGTTTGATTTGAAAAGTGTGAAGAGAAAGCGAATTGACTATACCCTGCTACCTATACAGTCGACCAGTGCACTGACAAATACGTAGAGACCTGCAAAATTAGCGTTATTTGCTGGCAACATACTCGACTGCACGGCCCTACACTTTCTCGAGCGCATATTTGTTGAGCTCATTGGCTACTGGTAATTATGTGGCGTCATAAACCTGCATGACCGCCTCGCTGTAAATTGGTTTTTCAACGGTTTACTACTGAATGGGGGCATCCTTGGGACGTGGCACACAATTTACTGGCCAATAGCAGAAGTCAGACGCTCATACAACTTCTTTGAGTTCAATCTGCAGCCACAACATAATGCGAGATTTGCAGGTCTCTACAAATATGTGAACTGAAAAAAAATCTTACATTGAGGGGGAGAGTTCAACGACATGTGGGATTTATATATTTTTTCCATTACTTATGTTTCAGATTAATTTTTGAAAATGTGACTTTTTTTAGGGCATTGAACATAATGTAGTGTTTTTTATGTAGATATTATTGTAATTCTACTTCTTGTACTACCACCGCTTCTGCAGTCATTCTCATATGATAATAAATAATTAATTCCCATTTATTACAAATGTTAAGGCTAATAAAGGCATTTCACTGATATAACATTTATAGTCTATTCGTGGTTTCTTTACACTTTTTGAATCAAGCAACTGAAAAATCACCCCATGAATCGGATGCCTGGTTGTTTCCTAAATATGCCATGTATAACAAGTGTTTCATACCTGTGTTAACATAAAAGTACCCTATTTTTGGTTAAATTAAACTTCAATTATATTTTATTTATAAATTGTAATATATCATTTCTAATTAATATGAAAAAAAAATACATGGGTCTAGAAATAAATAGTTCAGTTGTGTTGAGTGCCGCTGAGAGATTTGGGCGACTCTTAACAACGAGGTATTCAGAGCCAATGAGGGTTAAATGAACTGAGAATGGAGCAGTGCCAGAATGAAAGGTTTGGGGTAAACGGGATACACCCGAAAAAACCCGCCGAACAGCCGCTTCGTCCGGCACGATTCCAACTTACGAAAATCCGGGAGTAACCCGGCCGAGGATTGAGACATATTTGCCTTAGTGGGAGGCGAGCGTTCTAACCTCTCAGCCACTGGGGCCCCTGAGAAATTATTATTATGCAAAATATTTAGTGAGTGCGCATGAATGCAGAGCGCTGTCCCTTGGGTGTAATTTTCTAGACTCGGTTGAGCTTTATTTCCAAAAACTGAGGAATATCCTGAGAGTACAACGATAGCAGGGCTTCAGAAAAGTTGGAAGTAACCGTGAATGGCCTATATTCTCTTAGATGAGTGATAGACTATGCCTTGTCAAAGAAGAAATTTCAGTAATGAATACCGAACACTTTTTATGGCACAAAAACTGGTAACAACAAAAATTATTTGTCTCTCTCTTCTCCTTAAAGAGTTCCGTCTTCCTGCATCCATTTCGCACGTTCAATGCCTCGAAACGCTTGAGCTCTATGGCTGACTCTTCCTCACTCCCTTTAGTATATTCTCAGTGTCTTCACTTTTTGGATCCAACCTTTGAAAATTCTCCCCATTTGTGACATGTTTGGCTGCTTTCTAAATATGTCATGTATCACAAGCGTTTTATACTTGCGTTAACATTAAAGTATCTTACTTTTGGTTAAATTGGACATTTTGTTAGTTAGGGTAGCAGACCCCCCCCCTCCCACCAACCCTTTTTTCACCATCCAAAAAACTTTCGTGGGAACGGGTTTTTGTGCCCGACAATTAAGGTTCGTGGTTACCATAAAATATGGGTCCAGATGTACTGTAGTTACGGTACAGAAGTGCAGAAGCCCATTTGTCGCGTACCATAATTCTAGGCATTTGTACTATAATTTCTAAAGAGCGTACCATAATACAATCTTTGTCCTTTGGAAATTCCAACGCACCCATAACAATTTTCCTAGGTTCAACGGCTCGCGAAATTTTAATATAACGCTAAAATGCGTACCATGATCATCTCGACTGGCTGCAAGCATCCCAAAAAGCCTTCGCGGGTCGAGATCGGATGAATGGTTCAGTAGCTATTAAAGTTTAAATGTACCAATGTACCATAATATACCATGATTGTTATTTAACAGAATATTCATACGGCTGCAAGTGTGTTCTATCTTTAAATAACAATATTTTATTTACAACTAATATGAGTAAAGACAAAGAGAAGATAGGTGTGTTGGTATTGCCTAGGAAGAAATAGTTCTTACGCAACATATTATTACACTGAACGCGCACGAATGCGGTGCGTTTGCCCTCTAGTGTAATTTTCTAAGCTTTGTTGGTGTGATGCGGAGGAACATCCTGGAAGTAGAACTTTAGTAGTGCTTCAGAAAAGTTGGAAGTAACCTTGAATCGACTGTGCTTGCCTCTTCGCCCCTGCTCGCGAGGCGATCAACTGGTGAGCAGGCTTCCTGTCAGCGACCAGCCTGAACGTGCATTTGAGCAGTTACCATAGTTTTATGAAACGCTAATAAATATGATTGTTATAACGAATGCCTGAAGACATCTCTCAAAATTATGTACAGAAAATTTAGCACTAAGGAGTACATGGTCCCGATATATATATTTTTGTCACGTTCCGGGCAGACACAGCGAATGATACGGGCGAAAATAACACGTGTGCTGAGCGCCACATCGCCCCTACGTGCAAGGCGCTGAACCGGCGCGGCGTGCAGTGCTTCCGTCTTCACGCTTTCCTCTGCAAATTAGATCTGTAACAGAATGGCTTTATTACACGCGATGAAAGCCCATATACTTAACTACGACACTGCGTATTTACTTTTATCCTACCTTTTAAGGGCACTGCACAGGTAGGCTCTAAAAATGCAATGTTTTTTTACAATTCTTACCATTTTCACGATTTTTTTAATACACTTAATGTGATCAAAACAAAACCGTATGCGCTTATATGATTTTTTTCTATCTTTTCTGATAAAATGTCGTACTCCCGTGATATTTGTTTGCTGAGATGCGTGTAAACGTGCAATCATGTCCATAAATGTTTCGGAAGCGAACTATCATGTGTTTAGTTTTAGTTTGGTGGGCATTAATTACAAATAAATAAGTTTTATTATCTACTAAAAACTGCTATCTTTATTGCATTAATAAGCAAATTAAGTAGTACCGATATTTTTGTTATATATTCATTAAAAACTATGTGCCATTAATATACCGAATTTCAAAGAATAAATATCCTTACTAAAAATATCCTTACTAAACAAGTATGTCGGGAGAAAACAGCTATTACATAATCATTGAAATCCGTTGTACGAAAATATGTTTGTAGCTCTCTTCATGGTTACAGTTTGGGTTTTTGGTAACGTCTTACTTCGAGGAATTTTTCTGAAGGAAAAAAAACAGACTTAACTCTTTCATGCATGGTAGTATACGTACTGAACGTCCAATACAGGAAGCGGATTCAATGACGTACACTGCACACAGCGGGAAACAGAGTACAATAAGGCAAGTCCTTCACACGGTGGGAGACATCGTTTGCTGTTGGGACACATTCCGCTCTCTGGTACACAACTGCTGGCAATTACGTCGAACACAGACGCACGGCTATTTTTGTCCCAGAATGAATTTCACTGTTTGCAGTTATATTCTGGAGTAAACCTTACCGAGAACCAGAGTACTGTTGAGTTTTAAGGGAAAATATTGAGAGCTGCATACTGACAACCACAAAAAAATAACAAATATAAGTTTATGAAAAAGTATGATTATACAAACTCTCAACTGTTTACATTACACACTTCACAACTATCGTCCATGTAATCGTCTTTAACAATCCAGTTTAATTTATAAAATCGTAATAATCAGAAATAGTAAGTAGGTTTGAAACGGCCTAACGTCTCGTTCACAGCGAAGTTTGTAATTTTACGGACGTTCAAACTGTGGCATTCGTCGAAAATCAGCTCGTCTAGCTCAGCAGGAGACAAAATAAAACCTTCTCCACAAACAAACAAACAAGAACGAAAAAAAATCGCAGTGTCGACAAATCGTTGATCGAAAACACTCGCATCGCGAGGACATTTGCGAAGACAGGAGATAAATATTTTATTCTCTCCCGGCGCCTTGGACAACGGCTCACGCCCGACAGAAAGAAATTTAGTAGTTTTAAGTTGGTTCCCCGATATAAATTGAATGGAAATAAGTTCGCTGGCGCTGCCGGAGCGAGCGTGGACATATGGTGCATTCTTTGTCTAGTATAGATTATATACTTGAGTTGACAACACTAGTTTGCACTGTATTTATTTGGTATTTCCTTTACTATTTGTTTTTTCGTAGTGCTTAGTCATTGTTGCTATATTGCACTGTATTGCAATAGCTAACTACGTGTCCCTTATTTTACCGGCAAAAGAAAAATATGCTACACCAGCTCACGATAGTTGTTACTGTTGTCAAATGACTCGAATGAAGTAATACATTTTGAAAATAGAATCTTCATAAAGTAAATACAAATCGTTACTACTAGAAAGCTAGAAATAACGAATCAGTTACATTAATACCTAAAAGTATAAAAAAATAAACATTGCCGGAACATGTCAGTAGGGCCACCTGTTTTTCGTGAAAAGATTCCACTACTATCGTACTCTAAAACACGTAAGTAAAGACGACCCAATATAACGGTTGGATGGTTTTAACACGCACGCGTCTTAAGTGCCTGCCAACCAATCACGGACGTTCAGTGTCAGGGTAGCTTTATTGTGATTGGCTCGGTCGAATGGAAAATTTATTCTGACAGACACACGCACCCAATAATAGCCAAAGGAAATTTGTAAGCTTGACGTTAGAAGTTGAAGCCTACCTTGAGCATAAATATTTTTGCAAAAAACTATTACTTGCATAATTACAAGTTATCAAAGACGAATACAGTAATAATGAGGATAAAGAAAGGCCCATAGAAAGAAACCACGGCATTATTCGCCTGCGGGGCCGCGGTATACGAGCTGTTAGTCTGCTCGCCTCCCACCAAGGCGAGAAAGGTTCAATCCCCGGCCGGGTTACTCGCGGATTTTCGCACGTGGCAATCATGCCGGACGATGCCTCTGGTCGGCTGGTTTTCTCAGGGTTCTCCAGTTTCCCCCACCCTTTCATTCCGGTGCTGCTCCATACTCACCTCAATCACCCTCATCGGCTCTAAAGACCTCGCTTTTAAGAGCCACCCAAATCTCTTCACTCACTTCACTCATTGCTCGACTACAGTTGTTTCGGGGATACATGAAAAACATAAATCAGAATGGCCGGACATGAAGTTGAATTCGGTTCCTCCACAATTCTATTTCAGTGTGTTACTTCTACATAATTTCTCTCCATAACTTCAAGAGCTTATAATACGGATTAATTTTGGCTATAGATTCTGCTTGTAAGATTTTAAATCCCAACCATTTGATGCCAAGGAAAATTCTCCTATCTGAATGAAATTTGCAGGTCAAATTTATTTAGTTTGGGATTACTCAGTAAATTTTAATACGAGTAACTGTTACAGAGTCCAATAGTTTAGACGAAATGCAAGTTTACAGGTTAGCTGGAAGTTCTTAGCTCAGTTACTTCACCTTAAGTATTGGAATAGTTCCATGATTTACCCTCCTCCTTAACGTTTGGCAAAGGAATGGGGCATCAGTTGTCTTTATACACGTTGGAAAGTGTGTAGTTCTTTAATTATAACACGGAGCTCAGAAAACGTATTAGAATAAAATTTACTCAAGATCAAAATTGATGTATTAAGTTTTAATTTGGAACGCGTAGAAATCAATGCGCATAACGTAGTGAAAATATGGTACATGCCACCTCATCCACACTGTATGTTTGTTTGGAGAAGTAAAGGAATTTCTGCCCCACTAAGACTCGGCTTTAAATTAGGCCCAATTTATCTAAACGGAAACAAAACACTAAACTACGGGCAAATACACTGACTTATAGAACGCGGTTTAAATGCCTTGCGTGGGTGTTGAATGTTTTAAAGTTATGGGTAGTAAAAACGTTTCAAATACATTTCTTTAGGTAGATAAGAGCTAGATACCGGAAAGCTCGGTGTTTATTTAAGAACAGACGAGAACTACGTGTATGCTTCAGTTATTACTTTCACAATCTAATCACACTTAATTAGATACTCTCTGGAGGACCTAGACTCAATTACAAATCTCCTAGGAGTAAAGAGCCGAGTCCCGTGTTACCTGTTCCAAAGTAAAGCTGGGCAGGTAGGTAATAGGTAAATGGAGCTTTTCGTCTCGTCGACAGCACGGTCATTAGAGACGCGGCAAGTTGCTCAGAGAAGCAGAAGCTGGGAAGGTATCGGCCATGGCCTGTAGCAAGGAACCATCCCAGCATCAACTTGGAAAGATTTCGGGAGAGTTATTGAAAACCTAAATCAGAATGGCTAGGCCGGGATTCTAACCCGGGTCCTCCAGAATGCTAGTTCGAATGTTTACCGCTATACCAAATCAATCGGTTCTACTAACTGGGGCGGTAGTCAGTGAAGAAACACTGTGGACCGTGAAGTATTGCTTAAGATCATAGAACAAGGGAATTTATCATGCGCTCTAAATGAGACTCAGTGAAAAACCACTGATAGGCAGTGAAATTTGACTACTCGAATAAGTGAAAATGGCTCTACTTGGAATCAGTGGGAAACTACTGATTGTTTCAGTGAAAAAATTTGACTGGTGGAATAAGTGACGTGAAACAATTTCACTGACAGTATAAGTGACGGCCAACTGCAGTGGCGAATTAAATATTGTTTTTGTTGAATTGAGCCAAATAATGACGAAAAATAGACATATTTACGAAAGTTTACTATTCATATTGCGCAATTTACCGTAATGAAAAAAACAATAAGAAGTTTCCACAGGTGGCCGGGATTGAACTCAAACACCCTTTCCAATTTACTTTAAAACGTTAAATTACCATCTGAGCTACCAATTAAAGTTGATAAAATTAGAAAAATATAAGTTTTATATCTCCTGATTCAAAGCGTAAATTTTTTAATTCTATGCCATTACTTTTCGATTTTGGTTTGATTGGTACGGTTAGGATTGTTAAAAAGAATAATACATATGAGTGCACTCTCTTCACATTATATGCATTTTAAACGTTCAAACAGAGCGCTGTAATGATTACATGACATCAGCGAAATGAAACACGTAAAAACCGAATGAAACACTGAATGTTCATGTTACCTCATAAAGTGGTGTTTTGAAATACGAAACACATTTTAGAAAGTATTTTGTATTGGTTTTATTAGTTTATGCGTTGTTATTTCACTTCATACTCGTTGTTAAACGGCCATTTCGACAAGTCGTTTGACGGCCATTTTTACACGCTGTTTTACTAATCCATCAGTTAAAAATACAAATCACTGAAAAACAGTGGAAAAAATGACTGATGAATAAGTGTAAAATTTCACTGAATCAATAAGTGAAGGAAAACTGGCTTCTTTTCACTGATTCATCAGTTAAATTCAATGAAGTTACTGTTGAATTATTCAGATACTGTTAACTGGTTGAAACAGTGAAGTTCTCACTGATTCAGATTAAGTGTGCACCTGACCCTATTTATGATTTGTGGGATTGTTGAAATGTCTTGCAAAATGTCGATACAGGACGAAAATTTCCGCAGGGACAAGAACATTTCCACAGTGTTTTTTGATTAGGATATATTTTTCCCATTTTTTTATATATTCAGATGCAATCCACGGGGTTTCAGCACTGGTACTAATACATATAGGCTTTTTGTTCATAATTAGAGGCAGTGATATTTCGTGAAAAGATTTCGAGAAAAGATACAGTCCAAAGCATTTTAAGGTCGTCCAGCTTCTTTGATTGGCTAAAAAATGTTCTGGCTCGTGTTAACCATTTGCGCACGTATCACTAAGGTTCATTGTTGGAGTTACTTAGTCCTGAGTGGCTTGGTTAATGACGGACACGGCACCAGCAGCCAATGGAGGTGAAACAAGAGCTGAGGTGTGTATATAGTATTGAAGTCCGATTTTTACGCGAAAAGTCACTGGCCCTATTCATAGACAATTTCAGTTTCATGGGCAAGTACTAGAAAATTTCACACATTCATACCGCAACAGGTAACGTTTCAGAATCATCAGAACACTCAAGACAGTATCATTTGTACATTAACTGTTTCTGCTGCGAGTGTATGAGAAATACGAAAATAAATACGTTCACCGGAGAACTTCTAAGATAAATCCTTAGTTGAATATCCACCTTAACTCCTTCTGTGAATAAGGTGAACGTTAATCGGTTTCGGTTCGTTTACATATGTCCCTAATAATTCATTCCTTTGAGACTTACAGCATTACTACAAATTCGAGTTATAATTTTACGAGTTGCTTTGCTGTGCTAGGTACTTACTTTTTGTTATGGTTTTAATGCTATACTCGAGAGCATTGTGAATTTTTTGACTAATAAAATCATAGGCAAAAATTTTAATTGCAAGATAATCTTAAGACGCATTCAATTTCCGCAATAACGCCAAGCTTTGAAATAAAGTTTTCCGCTGAAGGGAGCACATTTTTTTTTTCTGAGCTCTTTGCTTCTTCGGTGGAAGGAAGAAGTGAAATGAGCCTGAAGTCAGCCGTCCTCTCATAAAACGTTTTCCTCGAATCGACCAATTTTGAAACGCACACATACACGTCTCTTTCACACACCCATACACACGCGTACTTACATCCGCCGTCTCTCTGGGTTCCCTCTTCCACCATTCTAACATATTTGTTCGGTTTCCTTTTTCCCGGTAACACGACATCATTTTGTTTGATTTTTCTATGGTATCTGGAAATAAATGCAAGGCGGAACCACCAAACCAAAGGGATATTTTTTATTTAATATTTTCCCGTCTCTTTATACGTCTACAAGGATCATGGCTAACCCTGGTAGAAATCGAAACTCCACAGCTTCTTTATAGATTTTTTCTCCTTTTAAATTACAAAAAAGACGACTGTAACAAATTGAATACCTGATAATTGCCGTATATGCACTTTGACGTGTATTGCATTTTCTTTTGTATATTTCATTTGTATGCATTTTCTATGCATAGAAGTTTTACTTTAGAATACATTTAATAATTTCATTTTATTTTATAGTGCCAAATTAATATATTACGGGTAGTCTTTGATTACATTTAGCATGAGAAATTGTGTATTATATTTTAATTGTGTCAAGTATTACTATCACAGTACGTACACGCTCGTACTCGCTTGTATTAAAGATACAGTAGCTCGTTTGTTCAAAAAGTTAGCTTTTGAACGCCAAATCTTAAATGAGGATTATATGAAGATTTTATAAATATGACCTAGATCACAAGATATAAATTTTTGCCACTTTCTCATACAGACTGATTATGTTGTGTTCAACGACAAAACGTAATCTAATCGGCGCTTTCAAACGTAGGCGAATACAAAACCACCTTAAAGACCTCAAGGCCATTTTAATGAATATATGCATTAAAAGAGAAAGCTTTTCCCAATTAGAATTTAAGAAAGCAAATTTAAAAGATTTATAACTAAATAAAAATACTGTTTATAAAATTGGGTTATGTCGTTTATAAAATTAATATGACATTTGCTGTCCAACAACTTTAAAGTCTGCTTACAAACGAACTTTTATATTGGCGTAACTTTCGTTTTATACATATGCCAACAGGTATTAGCATAGCAGTAACATTTACGTTTCTAACATTTTTCCAGAGTTACTTCATTGGTACACGGAGTACTTAAGAACACAGAAGCCAAAGAGCTGTTTATTCTGCGAACTTCAGCCGCACACGTCAACAAAGTATTTCAACGTCGTTTAAAAATCAGCGTTTGGTAAATTACTTGCCATCTAGCAGCCTAGCCAAAAATGAACCTTTCTCAGCAAGAAATAGCCAATCCGGCACAAGGCTCGTTATCAGAGCCTCGCGCAGCGAATCAGGAAATGGGTACGCCCACATCAAAGAACCCACCACGCCATTTCCTCTCGGTGACCTTCTGGATCTTCTAGACATGGAACGAGCGAAATTTATGCAGGAAACTCAAGGAAGGAGTGCAAAAAAGGAGATAAAAACTGAAGTTATAAGATACACGTTGCCTCACTGGCAGGAGGGTTGTGAAATATCGGAGAAGGCAAAAGCCGCATACGATATACTGTACATATATGCAGATATCACATGCAGAATGAGCTACTACTGGATCACTACAGATTATCACTTGTCACAACTTCTTTCAGGTCACGGTAATTATAAAGTAAATCTTTATAGTTTTAAATTGTCTGACTCTCCCTTCTGCAGCGTTTTTCAGGTGGAAAAGACTGTACACCATGTATTAAAAGAATACTTCAGAATGGAAGATCTTAGAATAGAATTGTGTAGATCTCTAGAAATATAATAAGGTGAAATACATGTATAAATTTATGTCGCATAAGGAAAGGGCGAGGGTAATTGTACCCTCTTCAACAAAAATAATTAGAAGGATAGAGGAGTTTGAAGAGTTGCTCTCAGAGAAATGGAAGAAATAGTATAAAATCTGGATATGATAACATTTTTTGAAGAAAGGCAATTATTACCCAGATATGGCAATAAAACCGCTATACAAACTTGAAAGTGGGAGCGACCTACTTTCCCGGAAGTAACACTCATAAAACAGTGATATATTCCTTTCAGTGAGAGCAGACCCACTACACAGCTTCGGATAATTCCAATGCAAAATATGTATAACTCGAAGAAGGAAACACCAGAAGGCGACTACTGAATTATTTTGGGGGGGNTAGGCCCAGGCAACAAGCAAGGACACGAGAATTGAATGAAGAAAGAGTTGAGTTCAGTTGAAAGTCGAGAGATTTGGCGGCTCTTAACAACTAGGTTTTGAATCTTGAGAGCCGACGAGGGTGGAGTTAGGTGAGAATGGAGCAGCGGCAGAATGCAAGGGCAGGGGAAGCGGGAGATCTCTGAGAAAAATCGCCGACCAGCGCCATTGTCCGGTACTATTCCCACTTGCTAAGATCCGGCAGTGACCCAGCCGGTGATTGAGCCCGGTTCGCCTTGACGGGAGGCGAGCAGTCAAACCGCTCAACCACCGTGGCCCCAATGAACAAAGAGCACAAAGCAACAAACACGAACCCAGAATAAACAGTTTCAAGCAATGGGAATGGGAAATTGAGATGATAAAGACAATAATCCAGACTGATGAACCGTTTCGTGGGGGAAGGAGGATCGAAAACGTTTCCACATGCAACTCTGTTCACCGCAGTTTCGAATATAAAGAAAGGATTTGCAGATAAGAAATATTTAAACAGAAATAGTGTCGTTATATAATGTATAGCTTTAGAATATAGTAGTAGAATATTATGTGACCACCAACGGGTCTGTTATGACCGCGACGCTAAGAAACGCAAAACAGTTTTGCGTTCGATCACGAGGCAAAAACGTACTTTTGCGTTAGTTCTGGTTACGACCGCTCGGTTTGCGAACGAATGTTTGCGTCGACGATAAAAACGGCCGCAAACTTAACGCGGGAGAAGTATAGGCCCTACCGTAAAAACTACGCTGCGTCTCGGGCAGCAAAAGAAAATGGCAAATATATTTCATTTTTCAAACTGTTGTAATTAAATAATGAAGCTTAGGGAAAGTATCTTCTATACGTTTAAGAAGTATTCACCCTTTTAAAATTTGTTTAAAGTTACAAATGACATTGATATTCGTTTTTAAAATGTGCGCACAGTTTCAAGAAGCTGTGTCGTACATACGCAAGTTGGCTAATTCCAAAGGAGCAATATTAAACTATTGTGAGTCACTGCGCTTTTATGTCTGCGGTAGCACAGTGGTTAGTGTCTTTGCATTCGCACTTGCGGTAGAAAATTCATGAGTTCAATTCCGTAATAAACAAACTTATTTTTAGCGAATTTTTTTATTGTGTTTCCGCTAACTATCTTTTAATTTTATTCTCGCCATATACATAAAGTATGAAATATTTTAAACATCTGAAATTTGTACTCACATAAGTCTACACACTTAATTATGTATTATGAGTTAAAAATTGCAATTGAAGGAAATTTAATGCTGTTCATGGCATGAAGTAGCTATTTATTAAGAAATATTACTTTTTAAGAGCGAACATTTTGTTCGTAAGGTTGCATTTTGAGTAAAATTCTCTTTTTCAAAAGTTTTATCGCCTAAAAATACCACGTCTATTGTAAAAAACCTCTGAAGTTTATAAACATACTAGGAATGCTAGCGTTTATAAGATATAAATATCATTACACGCAAGAAAAACGCATGTAAGGCTACATGCAAAATATGAAATATCATAGTTCACAAAATCACGCTAGATGACCACGTTTCAGAATTTTGCTTCATAATTTGTAATGTGTTTATTTTTATACTTATTTTATTATTCAGCGCACGTGTTATTTATTTCAATGGCGCCATATCTGGGTTTTCGGAAACGTTGAAGAAAGAAATTTGCCTCGATTTTATTCAAAGGAGATATTTTACCATCTAAATGCTGCCAACTGTCGTCGCAAAGTGTGTATTGATGATAAGTGTTTGCTTCGAAGCAAAAACTAGCGACCGTCGCAAGAAAGAGCGGTCATAATCGTTAAAACGCTATCTGAAACACGGCACATTGCAAAGTTGCGTTCGGAAGTAAACTAGCGTCGATGTGTCGTAATACACCAGCAAGCTGCTAGAGGAGTCAGCGCGGGTGCAGGATCATCCGCGATCACCGTCACCTTCCAGGCAACGTAGTAGTAACAATAGTTAATCATACAACGGGGTGTTGGGACAGCAGAGTAAATAAAAACAATACTAAAAAATATAAAAAGAGACTGCCTGTGACCAGGCAAAATAAAAGTAAATAGTGACGCGATCAGAAAGAAATCCAAAGGCCATGCAGAAAGAGGAAAATTAAGAAGAACCAAAAAGGAACACTTTTAACCCCGCATTACCCAAAAAGGGGACAGGAGCGTGGGTGATATGTAAGCGTGACCGGCCTCAAACTGACCACGTATTAAATATATAATCGTGGCACAAATATTGAGGGGTGGTAGAGCTTACTAAAACAAACTATTATTGTAAATGAATATATGGGCGGGAGTGAAGCGTTGAGGCACAAACACAAAAATAACACATGAAATGCAACACAGTGTTTATTTACAACGTCGCCGCTAAATACCTTTTTACAGCAATTTTTATAATAATTGCTCAAAATTGCTACCACCGACAGTAATGCAAGCTTGGTAGCGTCGCCGGAGTGATGCTGATTCTGATGCAGCCACTGGCGCACCGTTTGACTGCCCTCAACTATCGCCACCATTGTCAGCCAATCACGCCATATGTAGAGGTCGCCAAGCATGCGTGACTGTTGGTAGATGCATTTCCAGCAACTGTTTTAACATTTTCTGTACGGAATCACTCGTTACGTATGCTGCTAATGAACATTTTATGTTTCCGTTAATGTGTTAGGTTTTTGTGTTTGTGCCTCAACGCGTCACTTCCGCCCATATATTCCTATACAATAAATTATTGTTTTTGTGAGCTCTACTACCCCTCAATGTTTGTCCCATGATTTTAGAATCACCCTGTAAATATATAATCGATGATTGGCGCCTATTGCAATGCGAAATTTTCATATTTGGCGAAAGAATGCATAATACATAAAGTTAAAATGTTTAGCAGAGTTTTGAAAAATGCTCTGGTAATCGTAACGAAACATATAAAAGGTTTTACTGCATTGTGTTCCAGGTTGTAACGGTGTTACAAACTGAACAGTCTGGCTATTGTTATGATTACTAAGGGATTGTTAGCTACCAGTGGTTGTTAATAACGAGCCAGGAGATTTCTATTTACTTCAGTTTAGCGTCAAAGAATCATGCGATGAGTTATAGACAAATAAGGGGAGCAGTTAATTATTATTATCGTCCAAGTTACAATAGTCGCTCTAGATCTGAAGCCGCTCCCATCTCGTTGGTGAACGATGCCGCAGGCTGGTTACATCCCGTATTCGGCAGTCATGCACGCAGAGTCGGGGCAGCCTCACATCTTGCTGGGTAGAGACAAACAGACGGACCCCGTCATCACCTAGTCATCACGCCGATACGCATCAAGTCTCCGTCCAGGGCTTGTTCGCACGACGCGATACAGTTTCGTCGCGCATGCTTTCACAGCTCGCATGGACGCTTCCACCTTGAGTGTTTACTGTTCTGGCGCAGCTCAAAACATTTTCTGCGGTACGCTGACTGCGTCCTCCAGTTTCCTTGACATGGACTCGACTAATGTCTGAAGGTACGCAGGAGCCAATTAACACCATGAATCCTGCAGGGCAGTTCACAAATCCATAGGAGTGCGAGGAGGTGGAGATCTCTTCTGAACAGCACGTTGCAAGGCATCCCAAATATGCTCAAAAATGATCATGTCTGAGGATATAGGTGGCCAATGGAAGTGTCTTAAGTCAGAAGAGTGTTCCTGGAGCCACTCGGTAGCAACTCTTGAAGTGTGTGATGCGTCGCATTGTCCTACTGGAATTGTCTACGTCCGTCGGAATGCACAATGGACATGAATGGGTGCAGGTGATCGGACAGGATGCTTACGTATCTGTCACCTGCCAGAGTCGTATCTAGACGTATCAGGGTTCCTATTTCACCCCAACTGCACACACCCCATACCATGACAGGGTCTCCACGAGCTTGAACAGTCCGCTGTTGACATGTAGGCTCCATGGATTCATGAGGATATCTCCATACCCGTACACGTCCATCCGCCCGATACAATCAGAAACGAGACTCGTCAGAACAGGCAACGTTTTTCTAGTCATCAAAAGTCCAATGGCGGTGTTTGCGGGCCCAGGTGAGGCGTAAAGCTCTGTGTCGTGCAGTCAACAACGGTACAGGAGTGGGCCTTCGGCTCCGAAAGCCCATATCAATGATGGTCCGTTGAATAGTTCGCACGCTGGCACCTGTTGATGCCCCAGCATTGAAATCTGCGCCAATTTGAGAAAGTGTTGCACGTCTGTCACGTTTAATGATTCTCGTCAGTCTTCGTTTGTCCTGTTCGTTCGTGATTATTTCGGCCGCAGCGATGTCGAAGATTTGATGTTTTACCGGATACCCGATATTCACGGTACACTCGTGAAATGGTCGTACGCGAAAATTCAAATTTTATCGCTACCTCGGAGATACTATGTCCCATCTCTCGTGCGCTGACTTTAACACCAGGTTCAAACTCACTTAAATATTGATAACCTGCTATTGTAGCAGCAGTAACCAATCTAGCAACTTTGCCAGACGCTTGTTGTCTTGTATAGGCACTGCCGACTGCATCGCGTTACTCTGGTTGGTTCCATTCCTCTGTTATTTGCATACGCACGCCTATACCAGTTTTTTTGGCTCTCCAGTGCTATATATATATATATATATTTAAAGTACTACGGCTAGTTAATAAATAAAAATGATGTATAATTTAAAACATATTTATTATACCTTCTTTTGAAATCACACATAAAAAATTCCATTATAACTTATTTCTACCTCTAAACACCCTATGCACATATGTTCCTTGTAAAACAGTTTTTTTTTCCTTTTTCTTAAAATAAAATAGCTCATTTATATTTAAAAAAAATAATTAACATATTTAAACAATTTCCATAGTAATTTTTTTTCTTCCTCTAAACTTCCTATGTACATATCTTTCTTGCAACAATTTTTCTTCTTATTTAACCCAAATCCTTCACAGTTTGTAAACACACACACACTCAGGCAGACGGTGTGGTTGACAGGTGGTGAGTAGCACACTCTACTCGCGTTGAACTGGCGGCAGGTTGACGGTGTTGTAGCCAGGCGGCAAGTAGCAGCATACACTCGCGCGTTGGACTGGGTGACAGGCAGCGAGGCAATTCTCCCCTTGCAACCGGACATGCGGCGAGTTAGCAAACTGGACTCGCGCCGTGACGGACCTGTCTCTTCGGAGTCGGGCCGGTGTTTAGCTAGCGCTGTGGGCTCGACCCCGCGTCTTGCACGGATGTAGACGCAGACAAGCGGCGTGGAGTAGCAGGAAGGCGATTAGCTGATGTTGAAGATTATGGATTGTAGCTGGCGGATGGCAGATGGTGTTGACTGTAGGTGATGGATGGCAGGAGACGACATTGTTGAGTAAATTAATTTACGAGGGAATTTTATAATGATCCCAAGGTAAAGTAGACACATTACCAGAGTCGATGTAGCACTTGTCGTCACGGTTGTCGTCGTCACTTGATAAGGCGACCTTGGTAACGCGTTCACTGCAGATATAGTGGGTACGTGAACGAAAATGATATTGGGTCGCTATAACCCGTGAAGTTTGCACAAGGCATTCCAAATAATCCTCTTACAGGAGTGACAGCAACAGGTTAACTTTCACGCCCTTAGCTTTACGTACACACAGCTAATTCATAGTAGTATATTCACAAAGCTTAGGATGTAAACCCACAAAGTGTGTGATGATGTGACCAACATATTCATCCTTCATCACTCCAGTAACGCCTTTGTTCACTAAGGGGAACTTTAGCAGATTATTTGGCGCATAATTGTAAGTGTCCAACCGTGTAGCCAAATCAAGGGAGATAGCCTCTTTGACATTGTGACAGTCAACTTGATATATCAGTGAATCGGTATCGGAGTAGAGCATGTTCAAAGCCAGCGGAGGAATTTTTTTTCTGCATGTTATTGTAATGAAAGTCATGAATATATAATTTATACAAATAGAGAACAGCAACACCGGTATACAAACGCCTGTTAAACGTAACAGGAACTTTGTCCATTTCAATCAGGACTAAATTCTCATCAAGTATCTGCCTTGTCTCGAATGTCGGACGCCCAATCAATTCTGCCGCCCCACATACCGTATCATACCTCGATACGACTCTGATGTCCTTTTAAAACCGGAAAACACAGATTATCTTCCACGAAAGAACTTGTATCCCCGGCACTATCCATGTTGGGAAAAACACGTTGAAAATTCGTCTGCCTGAACCCACTCGAAATTACCAATAGGCAACTTGCACGTCATCGTGTGGCTGTACAATTTATTAATGTCGAAGTAACAAATATATTTATCTGCCACACTGGGGTCGTACTTATCACCCATGTAAATATTATTAGCTTGCTCGTGCCTTCTGGAAACCTGTGTAATTCAACCCCGGACCACGCGCTTTACAAATATATATTTATCTACATGCGTCACCAGCTCGAGCCACACGCCAGTTTTTAATAAAAGAGAGCCCCAAGAGAGGAAAGGAGCTGTGACGTACATTGCGGGGTCCCGGCAGTATTATACCAAACACATGGTCCTAAAATTCTCAAACACTTCTACCAACAAACACGTGTTCAACGTAAATACTTCATTCCGTACTACAATAAATTTTGGCAGTGGAACGCATTCCATGTGGATTGAGCACGAGTATAATTCTCATCACTTATGCCCTAGCCTTTCATTGCGTTATGAAATGCGTCCTAAAGTGGGAGTGAGGTAGAGTTCAGACTGTCAATAGACTTACCAAGGTAATGAAGAAATACTCATTTTCTCTGCGCCAAATCAAATCGTGTGTTTTCTGGAAACTGTGACCGGGTGATAGCCAACTGTGCAAACGATAAATTACCTGCAAGTGTTTTCAGTGACACGTTCATGAAATTGAACGAGTCAATGAAACGTAATTGCACATATCGCGTACCTCCCTGTGAGTTTTAATAAGTTTTGTGTTGCATTTATAATTCTCCAAGGTGGTTCCAATCACTTTAATGTCACCCGGATTTTATATTACCGCACTTCCGTTGTCTTGAGGGATATTGCGAGAAGATAAAGGCTTAGTTAAAAAGTGGGCATCATAATTCTGCAGATTATGAATTGCATGGGATCCTTCACTGTGCATATCGCATACCATGAGGGGTGGTGAAGTGGTTTTAACTCTCTTGTTGGGTTTTTTGAGCCATGATTACTTTATAGAAAGCAGCATAACGCATCCGTACACGACAATTAATTTTTTCCAAATTCTTAATTTATTTTTTAAATAATTAATTTTGTACTCTTAAAATATATATCACTTTTGTAAGTGATGGCTAAAGTCTCATTAAATATTTTTTTCTTTGAACTGTAACAAAACTGATTTACAAAATATTTTATTTTCCTTAAATTATAACAAAACAGATATACTAAATATTTTTTCTTTACCAACATTTTTTTTTAATCAAACGTTAGCAGGACATAACTCGAGGTAACATAAAAATCTACATATTATTTTGAACACATTTTTTACGCACACACACTACAATATTATTATTCTGCATAAATAATGACTATAATTTTTATTCGTGTTTCTTATCTTACTCTTGAAGGGCATTACACACGTTATATATTTTTTTTAATGTACAGTGGGTTTCTCGTAGTTTTTCTAAAATATACCATGGGTTATCATAACTCCACCGTCTTCGGGTTTCGGAGTTGCACGGAGCACAGAAATATCTTTGAATGACGTCTTGCGGCGTACGTCTCGACGAGTTGTCAAAACGGCGGGCAGCGGCAATGCTTGTGAAGGTCTACAAAGTTCGTTTCTATGGGGCACGCATTGTGAATCGCCGACTCTTGGCGTCTTCCAAACATATTCCTATTGTAATAGGGAATTATGGCAGAGTCCAGAATTGTCGGAATTATCTCGTACGGAATATTTCCCTCGTCCCCTTAGTCCTAACGTTTCGTACGTCTCTAGGCGATACGTCTGTTGCGTAGTGCGGTCGAAATGCTTCCATGGACACGTCAGTATAAAAGTGAAAACCTTGGTTTTCTCGTCTTCGTTACTGTACGAGATGGCAATCTGCTTGATGGTGTACGAGTCCAACGAGCGAAAACCTTGGATGCTGCAAAACATTTCATACTATTTTTGTTATATAAAAAAATGTCAGTTCCCATGCATACACCGAGTTTCACAAATGTTTTACAAAGTCATTTAAAACTTCATCGAGGTCCATACACATATGGTACCTATGCCGTGGGTTGGTTTCCTCGCCGGGTATTGCTTGCCGGTAAATTCCTTGAAGGGGAACATCTTCCACGGGTAGAGCTTGCGAGTAGATAGCTTGCACGGGAACGTCGTCTTCTACGGGGTGGGCGTCCTCAACGGGAATGGTGTCTTCTACGCTCACATCGCACAGGAGAAATGCGAATGGGTACGATGTACCTCTCCCTGGCACTATCGAGCATCTCGTCAACAATATTCCCGTCCTTATCTACCGGTGAATATACATTAACGGAAATATTATTGGGCTCCTCGAAATTGTTGATTTTGTGTAACACGATGGTAGTTGACAATCCCTTCGTTTTCAAAACCCGACGATGTTCCGAGTACGAAGACGGTTTGTTGAGATTGTTTCTGGCAGGAAATAAACCCACTGCTACAGCATACAGGAAACATTCATCTGTTTTGCAGTGGATGTTAATGCACGCCAACCTAGAGGTAACGAAATTAGGTATCTTTGTGTGAGAAGCACCTACAGTGAATTGTCTGTACTGCGAAATGTGTGTGTCGATTTGCAGTATCAGCTTCGTCCATCAGCCGCTACCTCTACCACAAAACTCACTAATGTTCGTAGTCAGGTTAGGGACAAATACTTCCTCGTATATCTCGCCAACATCGGATGGGTGGAGGACGCGTGTGGTTTTAGTGCTTAAATGGGTTTTAGTGCTGAAATGAAACGTCTCCATGACCATCTCCTCCACTACTGTGTTTTTAATAAACTTAACTGCCGTGGAGACATACATTTCGAAAGGCCGGTGCTGTGTTTCGGTAATAGCCAGAAAAGGAACTTTACACCTCCTGAAAAATAATTCAAGGTCTGCGTAAGCCTCAACCTGGTCGTTATGTATCCGCGCATTCACTAACCTTCGACCGAACGAACTATCTAGCTAGATGTATGTCAAATCCTGAGAAAAACCTACATCAACTGAAGAATAAGAGCTTGAACGACTCTCTGATTCACTGCTAAAGCGCTGACATTTAACCAAACGCCCTTCTACCGCAAATTCCCTACTCACCAAATATCGCCTCTAATCCTATGTGGAAGCGCCGTTCTGAAACAAAAATAAAACAAGGATTATAGTTACATAAAACAATACACATATACCTGAAAAAATGTAAATAAAACACAAAATATGTGTACCTAAAATCTAAATATGTTTGTATATATTTATGTTAACCCACCATGTATTTAAATATACAACCATGTACATATATATATATATTTGAAACGCGCTCTCCCCTTAAGAACGTTAACTGTACCCAAATATGTCATTTACCCTGAAGGGGACTCGAATCCCTACCAGAGACACTCCAATTTATTCTAACACTTTACCGACTATGCTACGGAGAGCCCCCAACACGTGAATGAAAAATACTTACATTTAAAAGTAGTTAATATTAATGAAAAAACTTGCATTAAAAGTCTCTAATATCAAATGAAAAAATACTACTTACATTTAAAAGTGGTTAATCCTCTGCGTAGAACCACCCGGAAACGTAAAACACACAACGCTTCGTGAATGCCGCAACCACCGGAGTTCGCGGACCCAAGTATTCTGTATCGACCGGCTATTCTCTACTATATGCAACGCGGACATATCTTCTTGCTTCCCGAGCTGAAGAGAGAATGAGAGTGGATCTGTGTTTCACCTTTTTATACGCCCCCCCCCNAAACTCTTGTAGCTACGACAAAAGTAAATGCGTTCTTGCTGAAAGGCGCATGGGTTTGTGTTCGGTGGAGGTTACAAGAAGTAACCTTCTGGAGCGGACGAAGCCGTGCGGTGAGTGGTAAGAAAAAATTACTCGGTGATGAGGGCGACGGCGTGCAGGGTTTGGAAAAAAAATATGTGTTCACTCCACTGTCACTCCACCGGGAAGACCACGGCCACCGTATGAATAACGGCTGGCGAATAACGAATGCCGCCTTTGTTCATGGCCTTCGTATAGCATCGGAATTATCCGTTTGAATAACGCGTTGTTCGTTATACAGCGTAAAGTGATAATCAGTGCATGTCGTTTCATCCTCGGCTAGCAGACAAAACGTGAGTCAATACATTACCCTCGCGAGTGCAGAACACGCCACCCCTGAATATGCATTTAGTATGAACATAGTGCTAATACCGTCCATCGGCGTGTCTGGGGGTGCAGATTACCCTGTCTGCTTCCAACGACAAGAAAAAAAAATATTATGTGGGTTCACTAATCTTCCCCTCATGACTCCAGAACATTCCCAGTCCAAACAGTTAAGATAGGGATTAGTGAGCTCCCCCAAAACATATTGACCCTTGTCAGTTTTGTATGCGGGTAATAAAATGCAACGGGGGGCTGCGTCTATCTCCAAACTTGTATTCCGAGCCTTGCTCAGAATTTTTTCTCCAAATAGAGATATCTATTTGGAAGTCTATTCTGATTTATAGAAACACATATCTTTTATTGAATAACAGATTTAACTTTTATTATGTAAAACAAATGTAAATAGAGGTTTGCATTTTTTAATGATTCGTTTATTACAACAAATATACAGTACGTGTAACTCATTGCATTAAAATTAACACATCACAATACATACGAGTACAAAAAACTAGTTAAATTAAAATTTACACATCACAATACATATGTAAACCCATTACAATTTTTGACATAAAAATGAACGCAATACATATTTACATAGTGTCTTTTAAATCTAACAGAAAATTTAAAATGTTGTTTTTAACTATATATTAAATGTATGACGTTTACATGTCATCCATTGACATTTCAATTTTCCGTTTCCGTCTAGAAATTTTAGATTCAGTTAAAATTTGCGTTCCAATGCTCGCTTTACATCCCGGCGAATGAAGTAAAATATGTTGTACTTTATATGGACACGTCTTGACAAAGTGTGAATAGGCATAGTCAATAGTAGCAGGCAGATTCCAAGGAAGTCATTATATGATAAACAGGATATTTATTTACACAACCCACTGAATAAATTCTTGAGTCTTCTCATCGCCCAAAATAAAGTGCGTGAATTTGAAATGAAATATGGAATCACAACTCTCTGTGAATTGTCTAAACAATCCATTACTCCAGTATGAATATTCAACACAACATTTTCCCAGGCTTAACCGAAACTTAAGGATTTGAGGGATGGAAATAAGACATAGTGCTTCTGCCGCAAATATTCTAACAAGTTTGGTGAACGTTAAACTGTTCACTGGTCGACAGGTGACCACTTAAAATTACTGGTGAGACAGCTGAGATGTTGTCAGTTACAACTGATTGTATTTCAAAGTTACTAGTTTCTCACACATCTAAAAATTATACACTGCAACAACCGCCTAAAAATATATTAATATTGATTTTACATTTTACATTTTGATTTTTCAATACATACACATGATAAACGGTGGATATACAAAAGAAAATAACGAACTTATCTGAAGGGGTTTATTATGTTTATAAGAATACAACCTTAATTTCTAATAGTAAAGTGAATATGTTAGATTCTATGAAAAAAATATCGAAACTCGATTGCATACACATTTAGATCGATTAACGAGTGAATTTAACGGAATGATTAACACAATTATTAAATCACAACTTACAGACGCATTGGAAGAGTTAACACGCTTTATAATGGGTGAAATGAGTAGCATAACAACGTCTTTAGTTACCAAAACAAAGTTACAAACGCACTGTGAGGATGTGAAAACTCGATTCATCGTTGTTATTAATGACGTACGAACACGGATTGCTAGTAAAATAGATGGTGTCTTAAATAAAGTTGATAGATTAGAAAAGGGACAGAGTATTCCAAGAAATGTTACAGCTATAAAACCAACGCATTGATTACGTTTATGTTGACTATGAATACGTGATGTGGACGTGAAGGATCAATAAACGAAGTCTGTGTCTACATCGGAATACATAATGTTCTAACGGCGGTTAAAGGAAAGTATTTGCTAGCAAAATGCGCTCGAATGGGACGGGATGTTTTAAATCAAGACATATTAAAACCAGTTACGTCCAGATTGGATACAATACATGCAGCGATTAGTAAACGGTGTGAAATATATATACCGAATGAGATTACAATGGAAAATAAGGTGAACAGTAAAGTAATAAACCTCGTAAAGAAGAAAAAACAACTATCTGGTAAGCTTTCCAAATTGACTCGTAAATATATAGCGTTAAAAAGTAATTCACCAATTCACGATACGACATATGGTGTATATCGGCATAGGAATGTTTGGTTCTTAGGAGATGCGGTAACTAACTCTTTACCATGAGATACAATACAAATAGGTGATTATGTGACGGATGCAAATCAAGGTCTGTTTGAAATATTATTTAAAAAGATATCGAATGTGTATTCGGATGCTGATTTGGAAAAATATCAACGACTTGTTAAACTGACAAACACACGTTTTTGCAATACCGATTCATCGTTAGGGATTATTAAAAACGTGGACCACCTAAAATTGAGTTTACTAAAGTATATCACTGGAAGTGGTTTATATAAAGAAGTGGGAGGTTGGTAGACTTTCGTATGTGTATTGGAATAATCCGAACGAATTAGTGAATATATTAAGATTGCTTATTGCTTTTAAACACGCTGGTAATAATTCACACTCAAAAGAAACATGATCGATTATTGAAGAATTGACTGAAGCGAATATATTTATTAAAGTAAAAGTGAAATTTAGTAAACTCACTACGGAGTATCATGCGCCAGCCAGAGTTAATTTTCCCAGAAGATAGGCTAATACATTGGGGATGAATGATCTTATCCAAACTGATCTGCGTGACATGATTTTACTCTGAAAACATTATAGTTATTTAAGTACATTTTGACCGTATTAGACGTGTATTCAAAAATGGGTTGGGGAATACCAGTAGAGAATAAAACTGAACTACAAGTCAGCACTGCAATGGAGTCTGTATGAAAAGAGATTCCCGCAAAATATGCATACCTAAAAAGGAACGCAATTTTTTATATTAATTTCTGGAATTTAATGTTACAATATGGCATTAACCATTACGTCACATACTCTGCAAAGAAGGCTTTGGAAGTGTAGCGTTTTAACAGAACTTTAAAGCAATTATTATATTAGTATTTCATGTCGAGTGAGAGTCAAACCGGGGGAAATATTCTGCCTGAAATAATTACATTATATAACTCAAGGTACCACGGAACGATAAAAACCGCACCTATTAACTTGAAATACAACAGTTTGTTAAAATCCGTATTTAGCAATATCAAGGGGTATGATGTGCGCAAACAGAATTTTAAAGTTGGCGATTATGTTCGTGTGTCGAAACTAAAAGGTTGTTTTTGAGAAAAAATATGAGGTTAAATGGCTTTATGAAATATTTAAGGTTATTTCTGTGAAACACCGTATCCTCGAGCATGTAACCTTGAATCGTACCTTGGTGAACCGGCGAGGGGCTGTTATTTTGCTTACGATTTGCAGAAAGTTAGTTCGCCGTATGAGTATTTAATTTAAAAAAATTATTAAATCTGAAAAAGTAGAACTTTAATTAGATGGAAGTGTTTCACAAAAGCTCACGATTCGTGGGTAAGTAACTGAAGTATTACGCGTTTGAAACCAGTGTAATAGATAGACCTCCCGGTTTCCGGGGAGACACTTCTCAGGCTGACCTACTTTCTGAGGGGGGAAGTTGGGTCGTACAACGTAACGAATGTGATGGGACAGTCTCGAATTTCTTTTGTGATGCTGTTTTAAGAGTAGCGGTGGATAAAGAAGTCGATGTAAAGCCATCTGCTTGCTCCCCGGTGTTTATTTCAATATTTATACGATATTCTCACAAAGATTTTAAAATATGAATTTAAAGAAAAATATTATTCATCAAGATTATTTTTGCTAGCTTTATAACTGTGTGTATTTGTAAATTCATTTAATATTAAAAAAATTAATATATACGTATAAACATATATATATACACATATAACTTCAAAGTTGGAGTATTCATTTATTGGTGAGAGTGTTTATTTTTGCTCTGCTTTTTTACGAACAAATTTAAGGGAATAAAAAAATACTTCATTTGTTTCTAATGGTTTAATATTTTATTAATTTAAATGTTTACAGAACATCAAATTATTTACCAACAAAACAATTTTTTTCATCACATACATAAAATATTGATTTAAAAAAAACCTTATATATATCAATGCTTTTTTACCTAAAGAATACGTTTTACTTATTTACAAATACATTAAACCTTATATAAAAAATTGCTATTGAAAAATATGTTCTCTGAGAGATTCGTTTTGCATTTCGTACAACATATTTCTGTTACTATTGTGTACTTTATTAGAATATTTCTTTAATAATGATTTAAAATTTTTGTCACAAAATGTTTTACATTTACATTTTAGATTTTTTTGTCAATACATAAACTCATTACGTTATTCTGTTGGGACTTTCCCAAGACCTTAAAAGGAAAGTCTTAATTTTAAATTTCCTTAATACATTTCAATCTGTCTTCGTAAGGTACTATACCAGAGTCCCATATCAAATCGTGAACTTAATAATTCTGTAAACGAAATGTACTTTTAGTAACTGTATCAAGTTGAGGCAATGGGAATGGTGATTTGAATTTTAAAAATTTTGAAGAGTTATCATTATCTGAAAAAGAGAATGAAATTTCTTTAACTATAAACACGTCTATACTTCAAATCCTTTGCAGGCAACAATAACTTTTTTTTTTGCTACGATACAACACACGCTATCTAAATTATAAATATATACATACGTTCGGAGACAATTACTACTCCTCAGAGTCTTCTGCACTACAGTGTTGAACAATATATTGCATACGACGAATTAAACGGTCTCGTATAATATGTGGATATATGGTATGCATTTCAAATTTCCGAGAGGGTGTGGAGAGAGTACAATTCCCACGTCATAAAGAACTAATTATATCTGGGTCTTCTTGAATGTGAAGCGGTAGAAATTCGTATACAAGTGGTATTTCATGTGCCGCAAAATGTATTAAAAACTCGTTTGGTAGGTAATGGAGCTCGTTTGCTATATCAAAAATGGTCTTGCTCCTTCCAAAAGCAAGTATTGCGGTGTATTTTTTCACCCACAAATCACCACATAGATCACTTCACTGGCAGATATACATCATGAATGCTTTTGCACACGAGATGTTTCCTTGTCTTATCAAGCAAACGAGCAGTGGATACAGATGCTGGAGGCAGATGGGAGACAGGTGTTGGAAGCAACTGGTGGTCGTTGTTGTTTCAGGCATGTGACTGACTTCATGAAGATGCGACACATTCGTTACACGAAGGGTTGACCAAAATGTTCGCTCACAACTGGCTGACACAGTTACAAAAATTTCTTATCTCTAAATAGTATAAAACAAAGTCGCTTATCCGCGTCTGTCTGTGTATTCGCTTAGTACGTTCTTCTAAACTACTTGATGGATTTTTATGCGGTTTTCAAAATAATTTAGAGACTTTCTTGAGGAAGGTTTTGTTGTTTAGTACATTTGTATTTAATATAAGTATAGTAGAGAAGTATCTAACCGTTTGTAATCAAGTAGTAAAAAACAGCTTTTACGGCGCTTACATGGCTTGCGCTGACTAATCCATAAGAGATACATCAAATTAATGTACTACAGAATTGTAGCTCTCAAAACGGTGTACAGAAAATCTGAGATAACATATGTTTATATTTTAAGGATCACCCGCAGTAACAATTTTTGTCTTTCAAAGTATATCTGCAAAAATTAAATTGTTACCGGGCGAAGCCGGGCAGGTTCGCTAGTTCGGAAATAATACTTTATATTATACAAATTAGTATTAAAGTATATTATTGATTCACACCACTACCACTATAGCCTTGTCGTACTGCAACACCGCATAGGGTGTTTCCCGTCACACGATGTTTAGCAAAGACTTCATTAATTAAAAATAATATTTGTCCTTATATATAAATTGTGTCGTCCAAGATGGCGGGGGTTATAATCAAAAGATATTGGTGTTTTCAACTCAGTCTGCATCCAGCCTCCGAGCTGAGCGGTCGTATACTTGCTACCGACATTGGTTTCTCTCTGTGTAATTACTCTCGACACACAAGGACTCTGATTTATTATTATTATTATTCTAGGTAATACTCTGTGCTTGAGTTCCGTATGTTCCTGACTCTCATACAGGTTGGACGTGCAATTACAAGGAGTTGCTCAAATGTAATTATTATTTAATTAACATAAGTAGTTATACTTTAATTAATCTTTACGGACATTTAACCGAGGGGCACCAAACCACCCTCAGCTGTGTTTCGGCAGCCGATTAAAAATATGTGTACTTAGTGCGTAAATACTCTACAGTACATGTTCTTAAACTATTTCATTACTCTCGCAATTGTTCATTATGCAATTACATCTAATTACGTATGATAACCTTCGGCGGGTCTCGAACCAAGAACATTGCCAGTACAAGAGTAATTATTCTTTAATTATTCTCGTCGTGATTCGAACCAAGGACTGTGCTACTACGAACATAATTACTTTTTAATTGCCATCGATGGGATTTGAACCAAATAGGACCCGACTATACCGCCAACACCACAACATTTCCACCCTCTCACCCCCTCAGCAATCATCCTACCCTCAAAATATTTCGAAGTTCCTCAAATGTCGCTTGGGCACTTTGTCCGCCGAAAGGGTACCCACCAATTAGTCGGCCAATCAAAGAACAGCTCCTGAGAGAGGGGAGGGAGGAATATTAATTAACAAGGTTAAAAGATAGCACCACGTAGTGTCCATCCTCCCAACACCACGTTACAGGCTAATCAAATAATGACACTTATGCCAGTAATGACTCCCTAGTATCGCCTAACGCAGTCGCTTCCACTACTCGCGCAATTCTTATGCAAATACCAGGTGTTTTTATTTAAACAGCTTGGATTATAAATTATGACAACTGAAACATGAACAATATAATAAAACAATAATAACTAAAAACTTAAATTAATTAACATTATGAAGAAACATTTACATTCAAAGAGGTTTTTCTATTCCGATTCCAATAACATAGAATTATGATAGAGGGCCTGGAATTACAAGTCGATGCATTAAACATGTCAGGTTTTTCGACCCAATCGGGACGAACACAAATAAACTTTAGACGCCATGTAAATTCGACTTAAACATAGATAATGCTGTGCTTAAATGAACTAAGCCTTATGTTACGAGATACACATGTTTCCGACATGTACAGCTGCCCCGCGGCTCCCGGAAGCATCTCGTCTCCGCAGAGCAGCGGCCAACACCCCCTGTTGTCTGTCCAGAAGAACCACACCTCGCTCGTAATCCGCAAGACCAGCCGATTTATCACTAATCCAGCATCACGAACCGCTCTAGGCAGGGCCGAGTCATAGACTAGATGAACACAGAGAGACGAAATTACGTGGCGGTGCCTTTCATGTGGACGTACCCATTCTCTGGAAGGCTGTGCAAGGTTCTGGGTGACGAGCCTTTGTGTGAGGCCTCGTGTCTGGTTGGCTACTACATGCTGCGGAAGATTTCTTATTGGCTGGGCTGCCAGCTGACGAGAGTTCACCAGGCGATGATTGGCGAATGGCGTCACAACTGTCTGTTGGCCAGTGCTGCCATTTTGCTGGCGTGGGCGACTGCAGTTATCGGTATAAACTGCTTTTCACCTCTGTATTATTAACAGTTTCAACACGATGCCCCTATACAGCGTGGGCAAGAATCTATTAATAATTCCTGAGTTTTTTAAATTCTTGAACCTACTTCCTCAATTTAGTTATTTACTTTCGTAAACAATGAGCGTTAAATAAAATTTCTAACTTTAAGAAATATCTTTTGGCTGAATTCGGCCGTTCAACTCATAAATACATCCATGGACACAATTCACTTACATAAAAACTAGCCACAAGTACAGGTACATGTTAAAATGGTCATCCATTCCAACACAGCAGACCAATGACAGACATTCGTCTGTACAGCTGGTGAGTTCTGAGTGGGCGAGAAAACTGGTGACGTGACGTAAGCAAACTGCAGCAGCCAATGAAGTGTTGATGTCTTCGCAGGCGCACACAGATTATTCGCACCAAGTTTGTTGTGAATAATGGGTTCAGTACATAATTTGGCTCAGTGTGGAAAGTGTTGGTACTCTGTGGTCGATGCCTTGCCTAGGTAAGACCCGTACTACAGGCAATATCGTCCTCCATGCTCGTTGTCAAGGCAACGACTCACCACACAAAATCAGCGTAACAGCGCGTCCGCGCACACTACTGCTGAGACGAGCGACACCTCTGATTCCGGACGCCTCTCATCGCAACTTTCGATTGAAGAGGAACGATGTAGTTCTTTTGCCAACGATATCCAGGCAAGGAAATGACACATTACAGATCTCCCTGTTGCCATGTTGTTGTTTAATATAAGTCTGATAATAACAAGAAAAATTGAATTCTTCTATGGTTAACTTCTACTATATTAAAGTTGTCGACTGATAAAATTTATAATACGGGACTTCTCTTTTGATATTTTGAAAGCATACATATTCCAAGGTATATTTAAAGCGAAGTAATTAAGTAATTCTATTTTAAAGTAAAATTCCTTCCTGTGGTTTCGTCCACCTCAGAAGTTTTGATTTATACAGGGCTGCTGTAGAAGATGTCATATTAAGCTGAATGAGTAGCCGGTGCAACTTACTCATTACACACTCATATAAAGTTGAGGAACATTAAAGTAATTTTACTTAGCGTTTGTCAGTAAGGAGAGTAGAAAATCCATAGCCTCCGTTGGTGAACACGGACGTGACCTGTCCCCGAAACCCCAGTATCGCAACAAGAGGCCACCTATCTCCCGTCGAAAACTGCACAGTTGAAAAAAGCAGACGAGTATGACCCCGCGACAGTCAGAGCACTTCCAATGTCAGCACAGCCCAATACAAAGACGGCCACCTACCGCGATTTCCCCGAGCTTCGCGGCCTCAGAGTTCCCAAAACACACATAAAATAAAATTCAAAAAAACTCACTTTTAATTTTCTACTGCACGACAATATTACTGTAGTCGAAAATAAAAACCTATAGTTTGTAGGTTATATGATAACTAAACAAGTGGTGTTTCGCTTTAAGTACTTAAAGCATGCGAAATTTCCATATTTATTACATCTGAAACCATAATTTTCAGTTGTTATGAAAGGGTTAAATATGACATGCCCCCAAATAATTATTATATAGTAATTTCCGATACATTACCAAAATAAAATCTGCTGGCTGCCTTCCCCAAGAATGGCACAGCTATTGTTTCGGAGAGAAATTACACACTTTCATACCTGGGCTACGCAGTTTGTTAAATTTGTGCATGCATGTGTGTGTTGGAAATAAATCCCACATGTCACGAAGGTTTCAAGGAATTCTAACCGGCAAGGGTTGCAAACAATGCCGTGCGCGCACACGTGCGGAACACGGTAGAAAACGGCAAGGCAATAATTCATGGAGAGGATAAAATTCTCTGCGGGTATCCATCATGCCCACCGTTGGTTGATAAGGCATTGTTGTGAGGCAGAGCGGCGGTGATCTGCGGACTGGACCGAGTTGTTAATTGAATGCGCCTCGGCGCCACGACGCCGGAGCTAGCTTGGTCGTGCGGCCGCGCGCGGCGTGCAGTCGCTTGCTGGACTCACGCGACGCGCTGCTGCAGCCGAACTAGGTGCCGCCGTCGTCATTAAGAGCAAGCCTTGTTAGGAGGACCTGCCAGACGAATCAACGCTCGACACGTCAAAGGAAGTTTACAGGTTTCCACAAAGTGTCCGAAGTAATAATAATGGCGTGTGGGGAGTGCATCCAGTGACGGTCTTTCCAGCTGGGACCCGTAGGTGACCGTCATCCCCGGGCATGACAGAAATGACGCCCTAGAATGGAGCGGCGCTGGAATTCAAGGGCGGGGGAAACGGGAGTACCCCGAGAAAACCCGCCGGCAAGCGGCATCGTCCAGCACGATTCCCACATGCGAAAATCCGGGAGTGAACCCGCCGGGGATCGAACCCGGATCGCCGTGGTGGGAGGCGAGCGCCCTGGCCACTACGTCACCGCTGCCCCTCGTGTCCGAAGTGCCTGTGCATACGCCGTCATTTTCACAGCAGACAAGCAGATCGTCGTTCGTCTCCGAGTACGGCGTGAAGTTCTCCGCGGCATTGCTGGAGCGACGGACGCGAACGCATTTTACGAACGGCTTCTTTCAGTTCGTCAGTTGTGTTGCAGCGCCTGCAAGCGACCTTCCCTTTGAAATATCCCCACGAAGCATTACCACGTGGTGACAGGCCCGGACTTCGGGGTGGCCCCTCCATGCGTGCTCGCAACTGTGCCGAACCTCGCACAATAGAGTTGTTTAGGAACGCATTCCCTGGTTTATCCCTCAACTGGAAGAACGGGGAATTATCGGACAGATTTGGCTAAAGCAAGATGGAATTCCCGTACGTTATGCAATTTCCGTACGCCAATACGAGAAATAAAGAAAGGCCTACTCAAAAAAATTACGGATTATGACTACTGCGTGAGTAAATATTTCGACGGCGTGACGTTAATTTAGCGCTGTACCATCCATACGTTGCACTAAAATGTTCAGATTTACAGCGCAAGGCATCTCTCTGGCAAAATATTTTTTTATAAAGTCGCGGTTTAGAAGCTAGTCTTGTCGACAAATGTTTTTGCACAGCCTCGCAGGCCGCTTGCCGTGCTCGCCGTGACGTCAGTTCAAGCAGACACAAACGAACAGCGGAGGATAGAAAAAATAATAACAGCGAGAAGGTGGGCAGAGGGTTGGGCGGAAGGGAATACGAATTGGGAAACGGAGTCTGCATGGGGGGGGGGGGATATAAAACAGGCGGCCATGCATATTCATGAATCCAGAGGCGGTCGCGCCGTGCAAACAGTGTTCTACAGGGCTGAATAGAGAGTAATTTATCCGGTGGAGAGATTCTGGCAGAGGTTTACTGCAGTTGGGGGAGTGTGGCGGTGCATGGAGGGGGGTGAGTTCGGATGTTCTAGGAGCTGCGCTGGTTAACGGTGTGCTACACTTGATAACCTCGCCGATATAATTGCCTGGCCTCGTGATGCCAGTGTACACCGCGGCGTGATCAGAGAGTAGGTAAGTACACAGAGACGAAATCGTGTGGCGATTCTTTCAAGTTCTCGCACGCATTCGCTGACTGGTTGCGCGAGGCTCTGGGAACGGGTGAAATGTTCCCTATTGGCTGGGCTTCTGGCCGGCGAGGAGGTTACTATGCGCTGATTGGCGAACGGCGTTTCAATGTTTTTCTGGACATTGGCGTCATTTTGCTGGCGTGTGGGGCTTGAGTTCACGGTGTAAGCGGCTATTTCGCCTCTGTATTCTTAACCACTCTGTGGCATGATCATGTCTCATCGGCGAGCTGCCTCACGTCGACACCACACACGCTGACATGTAGGACACTCGCTGTGAAATAACTTGCCTGTATCGCGTAGGCAGAGTGAAAAATGGCCACTAGCATGTGCGAGTACATTCTCAGAACCTAAAAAGGGAATTGTTTATCAGTTTGCATATCTGTATTAATTTACTTGAAACTCCAAGAAGTACATTAATGTATAAAGTATTTCTTAAAATCATTGGCAAAATCGTCAATAGTATTTGGAACATAAGGAATCAAGATTATTGATTTTCAGATTTCTGAAGTATATAAACACAAGTACACCAAACACATTTCTAATATAGCTATTCATAGGTATATTTGAAATTGACAGTATGGGTGAACGTATACAGAGTGGTTCACCTAACGTGGACACCCCCAATATTTCCAAAACGGTCGCAGATCACGAAATGCAGGTTTGCTAAATGAAATTGCGTACGCGGGCAAGTAATTTACCGCAAAGTGACTATTCGTAACACGAGTATGAACAGAAATAATTAAACGACATATGATATTTCCTCTGCAAACATACATATATTTCAACAGCACCTGAAAGAACGTGCAAAGAGGTATTCAGTGATACAGAATATGCAATGGAAAGTGACACAGAAACGCCAAGAATTAATGTGCAAAAACAATTACGTTAAGTGGGCCGGGAGCATGGAGCAGTGGACCTGTACTCACAGCTGTAAGCAAGCAACACGTGCCATGACTCATCCTGGCGGGACCGCTTCCTAGTAGCAGTGCAGCACGAGTCCCCGTAATCTGTTATGGTAAGTGGTACTGCAGTGTGTGGCTGTACGTACGCAATGAAGTTCACGAATGAGAACAAATTGGATGCTCTAATCATTTACAGTTAGTGCGGCAGAACTGCCAAGTAAAACGTCCAAATGTATGGTGAAATGTATCCTAATCGGTCGCCCATCTCAAGGCAAACGTTACGAAGAATTTGCACATGCCTCTTGTCACGAGGCTATTGGAATTCCACAAAACTAGTGCGACGAAAAACTGCTACGGGCGAGACGTATCAACACGATGTGTTGGCACGTGTCGAACCGAACCGAGCCATGTGTACGCGAGAACTTTCCATGTTCGTAGGGATAAGTAAAGCAAGTGTGATACAGATACTGCGCCAACGGAAATTGCATCCATATCACGTCTCTCTTCATCAGACATTACATGAAAGTGATTTCTAGCAGCGTGTTCAGTATTGTAGGTCTGTTCTGATGTGTGTAAGGGATGACAGCAATTTTCTGAAGAACATACTATATACCGATGGAGCAACCTTCACAGACCATGGGTGCGTAAATTTACGATGAAATATGCACTACTGGGTGACGGAGAATCCGCGTTGTGTCCCGCTCGTGGAGCACCAGCGACAGTGGAAAGACAACGTGTGGTATGGAATCGTTGGAGACTTCGTAATAAGGCCATACATCATTCAAAGGGAAATGACCGCCTATACGTGAGCTCATTTCCTGAGAGAGTCCTTACCGGCACTTCTGAAAGACATACCGCTTGACATATACCGTGATATGTAGTTTCAGCATGATGGTTGTCCTGTGCATTTGGCTTTGGTGGCGATGCAAGTGTTAAATGAAATGTTTCCAATCCAGTAACCACCGGTTTGGAAACATTTCATTGTGGTTAGGGCGTGGTGGTGTGTTAAGATGGCCAGCTCGCTCCCCTGACCTCACGTCTCTCAATTTTTTCCTTTGGGGAACACTGAAATACAGAACGTACAACACGGTTCCTACGACGCCAGAAGACATTCAGGAACTTATTGTGGCAGCTTCTAGATGCATTGCACCAGAAACACTTCAGGCTGCTCGCGACATGTGCGTTTACAGATGTGTGCTGCTGTCGATGGTAAACACATCGAGCACATGCTGTGAAAATACCTAATGAGAAGCATTTCAACAATAACTGTGTTCTTTTATACTATGCATGTGGATGAGATTGCATTTCTCCTTAGGTTGGTTTGTTCTATTTTTGTTCTGCATCTGAACACACTCGTTACTCGGTACAGTTAATGACTAGAAAACAAATTTCCTGCATTGGTATCTGAAAAAAATGAAATGGTTTATATCAGACTTGCACTCACATTGCCTGTCTTCGCTCCGCTGTGGTGCTCTCCTTTGTCCAATATCACATTCCGTACCCCTTGCCCCATTAAGGTTATAGCTACGCTGCTACAAGGAGGCAGTCGCGCCAGGATGAGTCATGGCACGTGTTGCTTGCTTGCAGCTGTTAATACAGATTCACTGCCACATGCTACCGGCCCACCTAACTTAAACCATATTTGCACATTATTTCTTGGCGTTTTTGTGTTACTTTCCATTGCACATGCTATATCACTAAATCAATCTTTGCACGTACTTTGAGATGATGTTGAAATAAATGTATGTTTGCAGGGAAAAAATCACATGTGGTTTAATTTCGTCTGTCCATAAACATTTTACTTGCTCCAGTACGTAATTTCATTTAGCAAATATTGCGTTTCATGATCTGCAACTGTTCTGGAAATATTGGGGGTGTCCACGTTAGGGGGACCAACCTGTACACATGTATATATAGTACACATACACACACAAAAAAAAAAAGCCTTTAAATCCATTAGAGCCTGAACAATATTTTCACTTACGATAATTGCCTGTAAATAAGAATGACGCACACTAGATTTCTAAGATATCGTTTTGTGTCGGAGTTAATTTAAACATTTGTTAAACCTGAATGGAAATATGTGACAAATGAAACTAAATTTGACATAGATAGGTTAATGATGATGAATAGTTATTTCACTTTCACAAGTAACTCTGCGCCTAGCAGGAATATCCAACGAAATCACATCCATGAATATCCAGACAGCAAACCAGGGTAAAGACATCCTCAGTAGTATAAATTAACGCCGGTTTGGTGTTTTGAATTTTACATGGAGCATTGAGGTATAATGGGTTGTAACATTTCCTCATACACAGTGATGTGTGACGGATTACGAGTATTTGTGCGGCGCTGTCCAACAACCCCCCGCCCCCCTGCCAACATAACCAGTGTAGGGACTTAGAGAGACACGTGGCAGTCGTCATCACCACAGAGGAAGGTCAAGCAGAGGTAACCATGTGTCACAAGCCGTACACATGTCGCTGATGCGTAGCCCTCCCACCACCACCCCTTCACCAACTACGCCTCTAGCAAGCCCGTGAAATCTGTTGAGTGCTGAAATATCATGAGAGTCAGGTGCATTTCGCCAGAAATCAGAAAATACGCACCGAGAAACAGCTGACAAGTGGGAAATGGGTGCAGAGAACACCCCCCTCCCTTAGCTAACTACGGTACAATGTTGACACGCACCACGGAGAATTAGCTGGCAGAGTAAGCTAGGGAAAGGGTGTAACCTTCCCTCCCCCCCCAAATTTCAGGAACCAGGGCACGTTTTTAAGTGCTGCATTGTTATGCTTCCTACCACTTCACCCCCTCCCCGACAAGGCGACACGTGCCGACAATTAGGGAGGGAAGCTAGAGAGCATATACGCCTCTTTGTTGGAAGGTGGGGTCAGTCAATTATTACTGCGCAGAGAGGTTAGATGAGTAATCAGTAGACCTTCGAGCAGAACAGTTGAATATCGCCGTGCAGAGAGAAGTTAGCCATGCCAGCATGGCCGGGGGCACATCGGACCGCCCCGGTGACAACAGTACCTCAATACATGAGAACGTCAGTAGAACAGCAGTCCAGTGAGACGACACCAAATGTGGGCCTTTTCCAAGGCCACCCACAGTGCTGGAGCTCATCCCCAGCTGACATCATACCAGCACCAACAGCAGAGTTGTTAAGTATCAAGTCGCCGCCCAGAGAAGCCCCCCTCCACCACGAAGTCGCCCCAGTTAATATGAGTAGCCAAATTAGAGTACCACGCCTCGGAAGTGTTGCTGTATGTTGTTTTTGTTCAAACTTGAGACAATATAATTATCCAGTTAGGTGAAACATCAAAAGACTACCTTATTGAAATACCCTCAACCTTCTAGGCACCTTATAGTCTATGCCTGGAGGAATCAACTCCGACCCCATAAGCCACACTGTATTCCACAGTGGCGTGGCATCAAGTTAAATAGTCACATCCAACGTGGGGCCTAGATAAGCCCGCGTCAGTTGAATTGGCTTCCCAACTGTGTAGCATCAAGTTAAATTGGCGCCCTGACGAGTGGCGTAGCGTAAACAGTTTTAACCGTCAAGAATGATCGCCGAAAATTACCATGCCTGGTGATAAAATGGGGCCCTCATCGGAGTTCAAAGAGTCGCGGCTAGCTGCAGCATGGGTCGGACAAGAACTGATACGATGGGATGGCAGGGGGCGCTGTGATAACCCCTCCCCCTCCCCATCTCATTCACTTCCTACGCCTGCTCCAGCAGACGACTTTCGGCCACCAGGGCACGGCGACTGTTTGAACTGATCAATAAGAAGATAATTAAAGAAGAAGTCCTTTTAGAATCCATCAATTTAGTAAAACATACGTGTTTGTGGCTTTTGGAAAACAGAGAGTACCTGGCTTTGGAGACAGACATTAAGCGGGATTTTTCTTCCGTTTGAAATAGCTATGCGGGAGGGGTGACGTAAGAAGGGAGAAAGTTATGTATATTTATATTTGTGTTTTTTTAACTGTATTTTAAAGGGGTTTTGAGATAATTGTTTAAACAAATGTTAAATCAATTTTAACAATTTAAAGTTGTGTTTGATGACCTTGTTGGTTGAAGATAACAGTTTTTGGAGCATCAATGAATTATCTGGAATTTTGATAAACAAATATTCTTGGGGTTCTCATTCATACTCCATAATTAATTATGGTTTGTTCACCGCCTTCTGACGGTTGTTTTTCTTTGCTGAATTAAAAATTATAAAGGATAAGTATTAAAAAAACCAAAACCTGAGGGGGAAGGAAGGACGTATATCGCCAGTCTCTTATTTCGGAGGCTATCCGCAGAGGCTTTTGCTGTTTTGGGTAGAATTAGGAGTGCCGGACGCTCCGGAAGATGGGTTTTACAGTTATGACATTTCAACCTACAAGCTTATTCCACTGTTTCCTTGAGTCGGTAACAGTATTTGTTTCATAAGCATAGAGCGTATGGGTGCTAAATTATAAATGTGTATTTTTCATTTGATCTAAATTGTTTTCATCAACTCTTTAAATATGTGAGGTAAACCTAGTACAAACTATGCTTACAAAATACTGAACAAATAATTTTAATAAAATCATACAATGTCGTCCGAAATAATTTTTTTCAGCTAACATTGAAATTGTAGTAGTATACGGTGGAATCTTATATTATTTGTTATTTTAATTACTCATTTAATGAAATAAATCTTATTATATGTATATCCGTTGGATATGTTCAGAGAGAATTACAAACAGTTGCCATTGTCCATATAGCTTGCCGCTTTCGACTATCTTCGTTCTAAATTTTGTTTTATTTGCGTACTATAGTGACCAAGCATAACACAGAAACATACCTCAGTCCTAAAACATACCTCAAATTACCTCAAACAGATTTTAGGCAATCTCAAACAGACCTCAATTAACCTCAAATATATCACGCACCTAAAACCTTACGTCAGTCTTAACTGAAATGCCCTTTATGAACCTGTTTAAAGAATGTAAAACCATCAGCACAGCTCTGTATTGCAGAATATCTCAGAAAACCAGGAGGGCAATCGTGCAATAAAAACATTAAAAAATATAAATTACTTGCTCACACATACTGCGTAACAGTAAATTACATTTATCAGCTACAGACAGTTCATGTGTTCGTCTCATTCTGTGTAACACATTTTCTTATATTATGTTATGATTGAGGACATCTCTTTCAGCATATCAAGAAGTTATTAGGATTATTAGAAAACATGTACCCTGTGAATACAAGTTCTTTGGCGTGACTTCTAAAAATGTCAAGAGCATCACCATCATACTGATCAGAATCTTCACCAATATTATATCTTCAATCATGTTTTTAAAACTTTTTTCACCTTTAGCATACACACCGTCAAGCTTCTATTGATTTTCAGAAGCAGTAGGGGAGGATGGGGGAATTGCGGACGCTGAAGGGAAATAACGCACAACATTCGTACTATCAGTAATAATCAGTCTGTCTTTATTAATTATTAATCTTTAGTTATACAACTACAAAAACAATTATACTTATTAAACGAGATCAATCAACAAATACAATATTTTTAGCAAAAACAAAACCTTGTCTGTCCGTAATTACCCGTAGCGCTCGGGGTAAATCCGGACTGACCCTGGGTTAATTACGGACAGCATGGGTTATTTACGGACTAGGTCCACATCATAGACAAAAATCACAAGTAAAGCCTTTAGAAGAACTTCCTGCAGTGCAGTTCTCATGAGCCCACTTGTTACACTTTGAACACATAATCCAGTCTTCGACGGGTGGATCACTGTACTTTTCTTGACAATAAATGCAAAATTAATCATAATTTCTTTCATTTTCAAAATTATTTAGATTTCTTACACCCTTTGATCCTTTTCCTGTAGAAATTTTTGCCTTTTTTAGCTTATTAGATGTAGTTTTATTTTCGTTTTCTTGAACTTTTCTTTTCTTGTCTAATTTAGTTTGTTCCNCTTTTTTAGCTTATTAGATGTAGTTTTATTTTCGTTTTCTTGAACTTTTCTTTTCTTGTCTAATTTAGTTTGTTCCTTTTCTTCTAGATTCTTTCTTTCCGGTGTGCTGGTAAAAATGATGGAATGCTTTTTGTTTACTGCCCGTTTGCTACGATGAATTTGTAGAGTTGGGACCTTTATTAAATCACTAAGCGGTACTGATGAAGATTGACTAGTTTGACTTGTCATACTTTGGTTTAAATCAGCTTCACTTATAGCATTATTTTCATTTATTTCGTCTTGATCAGGTACATCGGGAACGGATTCATCGATAATGTTTATGTTACTAGAGGGCTGAGACTCTTGTTGAGATCTTACTTCACTAGGAATGCTGTTATTATCTGCATCACTAATTTGAGATTCGCTATGAAACTCTCTTTGGCTGTTATGATTAGGACTCACATGGCTGGTATCACATGGAGTTTCTGGTGTAATTATATCACCGAAACTTTCGAAAGTGCCCTTGAATTTATCTTGATCAACTGGGAAAAT